>PYHW01010582.1:9090197-9100338 GCA_013186435.1 Turdus rufiventris | reverse complement strand
TGTCTAGTTCTGGACCCCTCACTACAAGAAAGACATTGAGGTGCTTGGAGCATGTCCAGAGAAAGGCAGAGGAGCTGAAGAAGGGTCTGGAGCACAAGTCCTGTGAGGGACAACTGAGGGAGCTGGGGATGATTAGCCTGGAGAAAAGGAAGCTCAAGGAGGTTCCTTATGTCTCTAAAACTACATGAAAAGAGGTTTAGCAAGGGAAGGGGCAGTCTCAACATGTCAAAGAAGTGATAGGGTAAAAAGCACTGGCATCAGGTTGTGCCAGGGGAAGTTTAGGTGGGATATTAGGAAAAATGTCTTTACCAGAAGGGTTGTTAAGCACTTGAATGGGCTGCCCGGGGCACTGATTGAGTCACCAGGCCTGGAAGTCTTTAAAAGACATGTAGATGTGACACTTGGGGACATGATTTAGTGGTGGGCTGGGCCACTCTGGGTTAGGAGTTCAACTCAGTGATCTTAAAGGTCCTTTCCAACCTAAATGATTATGTTGCTATGTTAAGTTACTAGGAACAGCTTAATAGTCACAAAACTAAAGAGTTGCTAGTTCTCTCTAAGGTGACACTTTTTGCTGGTGAAAAGTAGAGCTTACTTTAATCATTTTTACTTCAATTATTTTTCTTGACCACAGTTCTGGTAATCCTTTGTCTAACTAATTGCCCTTTTTTGTACAGAATATTTCTTCACACAGACACATGCACACACACCCCTGAAAACACACAGGTGCATGCACATATATTTAAATATCATTAATTTTCTGTATTTATTGCAAATGGTAGTTTCTTTTCTATTATTATATATAAAGCCTTTCTTCTGTTTTCCTCCTCAGTCTGCACTTTCTCAAGCCCTGTGCTGTTCTCTTTTCCAGCATGCACTGGATCTCCAGCTGGCAGTGGCCAACATCCTGCAATCTCTGGTGCATACAGAGAGAAACCAGCAAGTCATGTGTGAAGCTGGGCTCCACGCACGACTTCTGCAAAGATGCAGTGCTGCTCTGGCAGATGAGGACCACTCCCTGCATCCACCACTCCAAAGGATGTTTGAAAGGCTGGCCTCCCAGGCTCTGCAGCCCATGGTGTTGAGGTCAGGATAGCCCTGAAGTTCAGTTGGACTGAGCCCTGCAGCCTGCACTATTCCTGGCTTGCAGTAAATGGCTGGCAGTGTAGAGAACCTTGTGACCTGATGTGATAGTGATAGCACAATATCCCATTTTATTTCTCATCAAATAGTCTCCTGACAAAGAGAGACTTTTTACCAGGACCTGTAGTGATGGGACCAGTGCCATGGGTTCTACACTGTGAGAGGCTGGATTTAAATTAGACATGAGGAAGACATTTTTTATAGTGGAGGAGGTGAGACACTGAAAGAGGCTGTCCAGAGAACGGTGGATGCCCCATCATTGGAGTTGTTCAAGGTCAGATTAGACAGGGCTTTGAACAGCCTAGTGTAAGTGAAAGCTGTACCACCCACAGTAGAGGGCTTAGACCAAATGGCCTTTAAAGGTCCCTTCCAACCCAAACCATGATGGGATTCTGTGATCTCAGCTGTAAGAGGGAATTTAATTGTATTATCTCCTATGGATCACTGGCTGGCTGACCTGCAGCGAGGACAGCTGCTTGGTTCCCTTCAGTGACATGTAGCTGTGTCAGAAGTGATTCTGCAAGGAGTCCTCTTGCTGGTAGTCACATTACAGGGACTTAACCTTGCCTAAGCATAGACACTGAATAGGCTGGGTAGCTCCATGGAGAGATACTGTAGTTATCTAGAGATACAGCTGTGAAATGATTTCCCCAACCAAACAGGACACACTGGTAAACTCTGCCTCTCCAGAACATCATCAAATGTCCTCATGTTCTCCTGCAGGATGCAGCAGCCTCCTGCCAAGTTTTTAAATGAAGAGAAGGAAATTAGCAAAATTGCTTTATTTTATGATAAATTACTTTATCAAAATTTCTTGATTATTTAAAATAGTGTCAACTTTTGAAAGCATGTGTTCCAAAATTAAATAGTTTTGAATGGATCAAATATGTTATGGATCATAATAATGCATTGGTTTATTTTCTTAGTTAAAAGTTATGTTTATTGCAAGCAATTACTGTCTTTTTTTAAAGTCTTATTAGATTTGGTGACACTATAGGCAGATAAATAGATAAAATGACTTCCAAATTTTTTTATTCTCTTTCTTAGGGAATTTTTACGCTTGGGAAATCCTTTGAATTGCGGAGCCTGGGACAAAAAGCTGTTGAAGCAGTACCGAGTGCACAAACCCAGCTCACTGAGTTTTGAACCAGAAATGAGAAGTAGGTGCTGAAGTGCTAAAAATGTGTGTAAAGAATGTTTCACTGATATCCCCCAATTGCATACCTACAGTAATTTCACAACCATAAGGCGCACCGGACTATAAGGCGCACCCCCCAAGAGTCGGCAACTTTTGCAACTTTGTAGCTCAGATAAGGCGCATCGGACTATAAGGCTCACTATTTCTTTGTAGTGAGGAGCCGCGCGGTGCGCAACAAAGTAGCAAATTACTGGCAGGTTCTCAATTTGCAAACATTTCGCCGCGATTTTTCGCTGCTTTTTTGCAGCAATTTTTCGCAGCTTTTCAGCCACTTTTCGCGGCCATTTTTTGCCACTTTTCAGCCACTTTTCGCGGTGATTTTTCGCCACTTTTTGGCTGCTTTTCGTGGCGATTTTTCACCGCTCTTTGGCCGTTTTTCACTGCGATTTTTTGGCGCTTTTTTGGCGGTTTTTCACCACTTTTTGGCCACTTTTCACCGCGATTTTTTGGCACTTTTTGGCCGCTTTTCACCGCAATTTTTCGGTGCTTCTTTGCGGCGATTTTTTGACGCTTTTTACCGCCATTTTCGGCGCTTTTTCACGGCGATTTTTCGCTGCTTTTTGGCCGCTTTTTGCTGCGATTTTTTTGCCGCTTTTTGGTCGCTTTTCACTGCGATTTTTCGGTGCTTTTCCGCTGCTTTTTCGCGACGATTTTTCACCATTTTTGGCCGCTTTTCACAGCAATTTTTTTGACGCTTTTTCACAGCCATTTTTCGCCGCTTTTTGCCGTGATTTTTTGCCGCTTTTTAGCCGCTTTTCCGCGGCACTTTCTCGCCGCTTCTCGGCGCTTTCCTGCGGCTCTTCTTGGCACTTCCCCGTGGCCGCGCCGCTTCCCCCCGCTTCTCCCTGGCCGGCGGCCATGCCGGTTCCCAGTTTCCCCCGCCCGGCAGCCGCGGGTCCTGGCTGTTTGCAGACCACACTTTCAGGTTTGCAATTTTCCGAACTTTGAAGATCAGGTAAGGTGCACTGGACTATAAGGCGCACTTCTGGATTTGGGGGAAGATTTTGGTCAAAAGGGTGCGCCTTATAGTCGTGAAATTACTGTATTTAAATTTTTTAGATAAGCATCTGTAAAAACCTAACTTTACTCCAGCTTTGTATGAATGGGAAATAATCAGAACAGTTGGACTGGAAAAGTTCTAAAACCAGAGGGAATGTAGTACTTACATAAAATATATAACCCGCAAGGTAATTATAGGTTTTTATTTTAGTAACAGTAGCTGTTAAATGTGGTGGTAGTTTGTTTTTAAATCTTGAGTAGGTTCTGCATTTGTAGTTATTTAACATTATTTTTTCTCAGCTACTTCTGTATGCACACCACAGGTTATTATATCTATGTAGTATCTCTTGTGGGTTCAGTAAGGTGTCAGATAAAGTGCTGCTCAATCTTCTGTTATTATCCATGAGTTGTAGAGCTAGGGAATGGCCAGTCATCTAGAAAAGGCGAGTCTCAGTAAATTATAATACAAATAAATGGTTGGAAAGTTTCCAAAGCATGAGGTATTGATTTCTGTGTGTCAGCTTGGTCGTTGTATGGTTGGCTGTTACATATCGTTAAAAATATCTTAGTTGAAATACTTTAATTACTTAAAAGAAGCTGGAAGGTATGTTAGATGATGTTGATTGAGCATTGAATTACAAAATAAATAGAATAAAATAACTGAATTCGTGTTATATTATCATGTTCAGTAAGTTTAAAAAGAGAGAAGAGATTCAATTTATCTCTTGGCCAGTGCTTTATTTATTTATTTATATTTGCATTAGGGTATAATCACTGAGAAAATTAAACAGTGAAAATTATGAAAACCTGAGTCTAGAAAGTTTTTAGCCTAGGAGAGATAGCAAAGCTATCTTCTGAATACCACAAGTTATGTTAAATTGCCTAAGCTAAGTTTACTGAGCTGTTCTGCTTACTAAGAGCTCTGAGGCTTATAGCTCAGAGTTACTGCATCTAAAGGGCACGAAGCAGAATTTTCCCTGCCTGTTAAATCCGGTAGCAGGAATGCATCTGAAGAGGAGCCTCTGAAGAAAGGACACTGTGCTGGCATTAGGTAATAAGAGGGCCCCTTAGCTTTTCCACAAATTTTCCTTGGCGTGTTGCACAAGATGTTCATCTTCCTGCCTTGGTGTTGAGCATTTTTATCATCAAAGCAAAGCTGCACAGCTCATTATCTTTTGACAAGCTGAACTAGCTAATGATGATTGACAATCCAACTGTTCCATTGGACTTGAAAAGTCCAAAGAAACAGCCTGACAATGCCTGCCTTTTGCAATGCTGTGTTGTTTGTTGGCTTCTCCTGTAGATAGCATGGTCACCTCCACAGAAGGTCTGGGTCCTGACAGCGTGTTCGGCGTGCACGAGGACAGCCACTATCGGATAAGCAGGAGCCTGCTGAAGCCAGCAGAAGGGAGCACAGTGCCCCTGACCAGAGTCAAGTGTTTGGTCTCCATGACAACCCCACATGATATCAGGCTTCACGGATCATCGGTGACACCGGCGTTCATCGAGTTTGACACATCTCTGGAAGGGTTTGGGTAAGGTCCCGCAGCGCTCTCCAGTAGTGTGGGGTACAGCGCGGTGTTTGCTTACTTCCTTTTTTCCCCAAAAGAATGCTTGTAGTTTTTAATAGACTGTTTGCAAGTAAGGAGCAAATGAACTCTTGATAGAAGAGAAAGGAATGCTTCAAGTCAGATAATTTTTCATTTTATCGTTCATTAGTACCTTCATAAAAAATTGCCTGCTTGCCATGTGTGAAAGTGAAAAAACTAAGTATGTATCATTGATAGGACCCTCTCAGTTCTGGCTTTCACATTCCTTTTAAAACAAAGGAGTGCCAACATACCCTTGAAGGGTTGCTGACGTTTGGATGGCACAGGAATTCTGAGACCCACTTAAAATTGCTGAAGAACATGAAAATGTGGAAGTGGACAAATCAGGAATACAAATACAGCAGACCATGCAGCTGCGATGAATTCAAATAACTGAAAAAAAACCAGTATTACTAACTGGAGGCATATCCTGGATATCATGCTTAGCTCATTTTTTTTTCTTTTAGCACCACTTGTTTTTCTCTCTCTAATTAAACACCTGCTGAGTGAGGCACTTTATGAGGATCATGTAATACAGTTTAACTATTCAGAAGATGAAAACATGACACCATTCTCAACATGTGTTAAAGGAAAATGTTTGGTCTCTGGTTATGAAAATGGAATAGAAAAACCTGAAGACTTGGGAGCTCTGCTGCTCTCTACATTCTCTTTTCAGCTCTGCAAAGCAAGGATGCAGCTCCCATTTTCCCATCTAGCCTTAATATCCAATACAGTCAGGGACAGACTTATTTTTAATTAAATGTTACTCTAACCTGTGTTCTACATCCTTAGTAAGAGAAAAGAAAATTGTCTGGACTGAAGGACTTGAAATAGGCTAGCAAAATGAATTTTCATTGTGTTTGCTTCAGGAGATTTGTGGGTTCTGGTAACATGTTCGTGTGAGAGCATACTTTCTTAAGATAAGAACATCATTAGTCTGCAGTTGCCAGATCCTGTGACTATTTAGCTGATCCAGCCTCTTTAGAAGGCTCAGAACAGCTCAAAGTCTGCTGCAAGATGCCCATGCCCACAAGGAAACATCTTAGGCTATGAAGCCACATGGGCATGACTATATCTTCACACCAAAGGTGTACTCTGCCAAAGCTCTTTGTGCTAGAGCAATCTTGAGAATTAATTCCTATTTTTCATTGATCTATAAAGTCACAAAGCATGTGTGCTTATGGTATATTTTCCAAAGCCATTATTTGTTTGTATTGAACTCCACTTCCCTTGACTTCCATAAACTCCAGTGTGTTGCTGGTCTTGTGTTTAACAGTTGCCTGTTTTTGCCAAGTCTGGCTCCTCACAATGCACCTACAAATAATGCTGTTACTACAGGACTTGTGGATGGCGCCGTTGTGAGCGGCATTGGAACTGGTGAGTACTCCAGTATGACTGCTAACAAAGTGTTTTATAGTTCTCTTAGACTAATTGGTTGGCCATGAACTGATAGCATGGTGTTGGATGCTGTGCACTCACAATCAAAAACTTTATTTTGTATGTGTGTTTCTGTTGCCTGTTACCCTCAAGACAATGAAAAGCAATATAAAATATAAATGTGGGATGGCTTTAAAATGCAAAGCTTAAAGTAGAAGGCTAAATTGTAATCAACCAAGGTGTATGAATAATAACCCAGATGCATTAAGGAAAAAGTTGAGGTAGTAATGTGTAGAACATAGGAAATGTCGAATGAATTGTAATGCTGTACTTGTGACTTTGCTCTGCTGAATCCTCGACTGCATTTATTACAGGTGTAGTTGCACACACACCATCACAAAAGCCTCATCTAAATAGTTTGCTATCACTTCCACATGTTGTAGGTCATTCACCCTATGGTACCTGATATGCTGTGGGATTAACTGAACATGGTCACTTAGTTAAAAAAAGAAGTTAAGTCTAAAAACTAAGGTGAAGGCTTACTGCAGTAAGATAGAATTAGCAGAAGCATCCTGGAATATTAAGTGGAGTTAGATATATGTGGTAGAGAGATTCCATCAGCAGAGGCTTCTTCAGCATCTGAGAAAACACAGCCGGTATTAGCTGAGCTGATAGGAAAAAAGGAACAGGATCAAATAGGTATCCTAAGTACTACCTACGGCAGCTATATAATGGGCTTTCTTTTTATTTTTAGGTGAAAGGTTTTTCCCACCACCATCTGGTTTAAGCTATTCAACTTGGTTTTGTATTGAACATTTTAGTACACCTCCCAATAACCATCCTGTGAGACTCCTCACTGTAGTGCGGCGTGCGAACTCCTCGGAGCAGCATTATGTCTGCCTTGCCATCGTCCTCTCAGCAAAAGACCGCTCTCTGATTGTTTCAACTAAAGAAGAGTTGCTTCAGAATTATGGTAAGAGTTGTGCCACATCATCAGCTAATGCTGACAATATTGTAGACATGCAACAGCAAGTTTATTTTAAACCCAATATCCAGAGGAATTATGTCTGCTGGAACTTTCGTTGCTGCTTCACCATTTCCTGATGGGTTTTGACAATGGGAAAATGCAAAATGTAAACGCTAATTTACGGAGCTTTTATAATTTCCAAAGTAGATTTGATGTCTGTATATAAAAGAAAAATTTTTGTCAAAACCCCAGGTATTATGTATTCAGGGGATGGATTACATCATTGATTTTCAAAGGTATTGCCTTTGATGTATCTTGTGTCATTCATTTTAGACATCTTTTAAGATCTTGAGGTGCAAATTTTAACTGTTTTTGCTTTGAAGAAGTTTGGAAATAGTAAACTAACAGGTTGAAGGCTTTTTCAGTCTGGGTAGTCCCAGTACTGGAGGGGTTTTTTTTGAAGGCACTCAGTCATTTACTTCATGTTTTAATGCTGTGGTCAGTTTTCAGAAATTTTGGTATCTCCATTCATTATCTGTGACCAAAGGAGGTACTACCAGAGGTGTAGTAAAGATCTAAGTGAAGGTGGTGATACCACTAAATTTTCTAGAGAGAGCTATCACTGCACTCAGGGGCTTGAGGATGAGCTGTCTCCTGTCTCCAGTCTTGGGAGCTCCATGGGAGGCTCCAAAAGTAGGCAGCACTAATAAAGAATTCATACAACTGTTGTTATTATAACAACCTCCCATGAACAGCTAAGGGGACTGTTACCATGAAAATAAGGAATAATCTGCAAGCAGACATTCACATCATTAACTGCAGCAGTCTCTCTTAGTAGAAGCCAAGTTCAATACCTGAAACTTGAGAGCTGAAAACCCGTAGTATAAAGTAGGAATTAAACCTCCTAAATTACAAAGATACTGACAGTGCTTTCTTTCTCAGGGGACCAAATTCTTAGAGAATGAAGCAAGTTTATCTTCACACTAATTGCTTTAGCCTGCACTGAAGCTATAGTTCATATATTTTTAGTTTAGTGAGCACCTATAATCAAATTCTCTGAAAGAGATTGGATTTGAAAAGGCTTTGTCAGATAAGATCTGAAGGTGTCTGACTTTAAAGACTGTTTTTTAATTGAACCAGAACACTTTGCTTCACTCAAGTGCTACCCTGTGTCTAAATCATGGTTGATGATGTACTATTGAGTGTTGAGCAGGTAGGGACTTGAAGAACTGAGATTGGAAGTGCTGTGCACAACATGGGGGTTGGAAGTGCTGACAGTCTCTTGTGAGAAGAAATGGGGTGATTTAAGGACCCTTCCTGAGAGCAAGAATTGTGCTCAGAGATGTTTGGCTGAGAAAAAGAACTTGAGATTATTTTTGTATCTGAACGTTAGTTCTAAGTACTCTGCTTTTAACATTTTCCTTGTGCTGCTTCTAAAGAAATGAGTGTTCTCCCTGTGCAGGCAGCTGTTGTGGTAAGAGGATTAATGGTTTCTTTTCCTTCAGTATGAAAGAATGAAGAGGAATCTGAGAAGTTCATGGTTTCTATTGAAACATTCCCTGGGTTTTGGGGTTTTTTTTTAATCTTTTATTTTTTTCCTGTTGGGACAGCTTATAAGTAGAGTAAGGGTCATTTTTATGAAGTCAAAGTGGGAATAAAAAGTCTGCAAGTATAGGTATCATCCTCTCTGCAGTGTGAGAAAAGTGAAAAATAGCTCTGTGGGTTTGGAGAGACATCTGTTGTTTCTTGGTGACTGCTGCTGTAGAAACTTCTTTAGGAAAACTACAAAAGATCTTCCTGTGACTTCCACTGCAGTGTGAGAAAGTAAAAACTTTGGTTTTGGTTAGTAATTCCAGCTAAAATTTCAAAGGGAGGGGAGAAGGTGAGAAGTAAAATACAATTTTCAAAAGTCTGAATATATAATGAGATTTTAAGCTCTTCAGACATTTCTGTTGATGCCCACTAACTGGTGCTTTTTCTTTAGTTGATGACTTCAGCGAGGAATCATCATTTTATGAAATCCTTCCCTGTTGTGCCCGTTTCCGCTGCGGTGACCTCATTGTGGAAGGCCAGTGGCATCACCTGGTTCTGGTCATGAGTAAAGGCATGCTGAAGAACAGCACAGCTGCACTCTACCTCGATGGACAGCTTGTCAACACTGTTAAGGTAAAATAAATCTTTAAAGCCTCACTTTTACTGGTTGGAGTGATTTTTCTCTCCCTGTGCAATTAGAAAACCTTACAAGAATTTTGCAAAGGTCAGTACCTCATTGTTAGGCGAAAGAAACTGCAGAGAGCAGTGAAGATCACTGTGGACCTGTCCACTGAGTATAAAATATTCCAAGCTGTTAGAGATACCCAAACATCATTTGGCACCTGTCAGGTGTGAATTTTAAGGGATACAGCTTAATGGTGTGGGGTTTAAATAGGTAATATTACTGTAAGTAAAACAGCATGTTGATTTTCAGAGTTTTCCTCCAAGTTTTCCTTTTGCAAGAGGAGGACTATAGTCAGTTCTTATGCTGACAGCTGTAATACGTTGATGCCTGTAGAGAGACAACCTAGAACAGAGGCTAGACAGTGTGAAAGGGATACAGTAGGTATTTATTAAAAGGCATTCAAAGGATACACCTTGGGAAGTACAAAAGCCTGGCTGTGGCTCCACTCAAGATGGGTGCAAGATGAACAACTGGTCATGAGTTTTCACACTTTTGTAAGTCTTGGTCCATTTACATATTGGGGTTGTCTAATCACAGCTTCAGGTTATGAAGTCCCATCCTCTGCTTTTTTCAACTGGCCATTTTTAATACTTCTGAAGCCTAAAGCTGCAATGATGTCCTTGGTTCTCAGGCTAGAAAAAGATTATTTT
>PYHW01010582.1:9044058-9090147 GCA_013186435.1 Turdus rufiventris | reverse complement strand
TAAAACTTAAGGCATCAACATGAGTGTCTGTCTGACCCTCTCTCTAGATGTGTAGTCATGCAATAGCTGCTAACAGAATTTTTACAAGGTAAATAGAAAAAAGCCTTTGAGGTTGTTATTGTTTTACAGGATCTTACTCATGTATTTGTTGAATTGTTTGAAAAGTCTTGCTGAATTTAGTTCATCCCATTTGCACTTCAGCTTGAAATGGTGTTATTTCCAAAGGCTGGGAAAGCAGAGACAACACTACTTTGAACACCGTGTCTTTAGAATCGAAATATAGCCTCTTTGGGCACAGAATTCTCATGCTTTCCTCCTGTATTTCCATACACACTTTCATCTTTTGATAGCCACTTCTGCTCTTTGTATTTCCTTTCAGTTTAATGTTCTTCACCGTCTAGTTCAGTATGATGTCAGAACACCCTGCATTACATGGCAATCGTTTGATACCTCCCGTGGCATGCAAAACCAGTTTTGGACCCTTGCTACCTCACTAACTTTGCCTGTGTTTTGCTCCCTCTCAGCTTCACTACATCCACAGCAGCCCCAGTGGCTCTGGCTCTGCCAACCCCCCCGTGGTCAGCACGGTGTACGCCTACATCGGCACGCCGCCCGCTCAGCGCCAGCTCTCCTCCCTGGTGTGGCGCCTGGGCCCCACACACTTCCTGGAGGAAGTGCTGCCTGCCCCAGGGGTCAGCACCATTTATGAGCTGGGACCAAACTACGTGGGGAGCTTCCAAGCTGTTTATGTTCCATGTAAGTACAGGTGGCACCTGGTAATTTGGGCTGGAAACTGCGTGTGTACTGGCAGGGGAGCTGAAAAAATATGCAGGAGCAGGGAGGAAAAGCTTGCTGTTCATAGGAAGATGCTGTTGAAGAGGATGATAGAAATCCAAATTCTTGTGTGAGATATAGGAGAAGGTGTCATTATCATATTGTATCCCATATTTATCTCTAGAAAGTTAAATTAGAAAGGATACAAAATTTTAAAGTTATGGTTATGTATTCCCTTTGAATCTTGCATCTCTCATTGCATTCCAAGGCAGCTTTCCTATCAAACTGTAGTAAAAAGCCAATTGTCACAGGGAAAGATGCAGATTTACCAAATGCTTCTCTGGTTTTTGATTGCTTTATTTTCCTTCAGAAAGGAAAGGAAGTTTACAGCCCATAGGCTGGACAGTATCACATCACAGCTATTTGCAGAATCTTTTGTACCTATTCTGCAGTATAAGTTGCTTAAGATTTTACTCTTCAAATTGAAAAGAAAAATAATGCCATTAATGAGGGGAACTTCTGTTTTGTCTTTAAGGTAAAGATTCGAAGTCTGAAGGAATCAATCCATCACCAGTATCTTTGGTACCAGAAGAGAAGGTCTCCTTTGGTCTCTATGCACTGTCAGTTTCTTCATTTACAGTGGCAAAAATAAGGAAAGTTTACAACAAGTTGGATAGTAAAGCTATTGCCAAACAGGTATATTGGGAAATCAGTTGGTTAATGTGTATGACTTTTTCCTTTCTTTTGATTTAATTCAAGACAATCTGCTCAATGCAGCCAGGAACAATCTAGTCCAACACCCCTCCTGGCAAGGGACACCATTTCACCATGTCAGGGTGCTCAAAGTGCATTACAGCCTGACCTTGAATGCTTCCAGGAAGTGAGAGCTCACAGCTCCTCTAGGCACTAGATGGCCAACCTTGGGGCCTTCTGTGGTGAGGTGACTGCATCAGTGGACAAAGGAAAGGCTACAGATGTGATTTATCTGGGCTGCTGGAAGGGCTTTACATAGTCTCCCACAGCATCTTTCTAAATTGGAGAAAGATGGATTCAATGAGTGGGCTGTTAAGATGGATAAGAAAGTGGTTGGACACTTGCATCCACTGGGTAGTGGCTCAGAGTCCCAATGGAAATTGGTGACATGTACTGTCCTTTAGGAGTCCATGTGGGGACTAGTATTATTTAATACCTTCATTAATGACAGAGAGGGATCAAGTGCACCCTCAGCACATTCACTGCTGAAATTAAGGACTTCAAGGACAGGATTCCATCCAGAGAGATCTGGATGAGTTCCAGGGCTAGGTGGGCCCAAAGAAATGAGCCAATTGGAAGCCCAAGAGCAAGACCAAGTGCAAGGTGCTGCACCTGGGTCAGAGCAATTCCTGGTATCAGTCTGGGGATGAACAGATTGAGGGCAGCCCTGCTGAGAAGGACTTGGGAATGCCAAACATGTCCTGGGCTGCATCCAAAACACTGGGCAGCAGGGGAGGGAGGGAATTCTGTCCTTCTGCTCTGCTCTGCTGAGACCCCACCTGCAGGGCTGCATCCAGCTCTGAGGTCCCCAGCACAAGAAGGACATGGACCTGTTGGAGTGAGTCCAGGGAAGATCACCAAGATGATCAAAGGGATAGAGCATTTCTCCTAAGAGGAAAGACTTAAGCTGGGTTTGTTGTATGTTACTCCTGATCACAGTAGGGAAATTCATAAGTTATGAATTTTAAGCTTGCATAAAAAAACCTTCTTCCCTTCAATCCCTTCTTTTTTTKTTGTTGTTCTCTTCAGCTGGCAATTTCTTCTCATGAAAATGCCACACCTGTGAAGCTGCTACATAACTCAGCAGGGCATTTGAATGGATCAGCACGCTCCATTGGTGCAGCTTTGATAGGGTATTTGGGTGAGTTGAGCACTTAAGAGTTGTTGTGGTTTCAAGTTATTCATTACTTGTCAATAAGAACTTAGATCTAGAAGATGAATCATGTGATTGATGAATGTAATGGTGCATTGTTGTATTTATTGAATATCTTTATATTTTATGGATATATTATCTTTTTTTTTGCTCACATGGGATGCTTGTTTCAGTTTATGATTCATCATTATGAAAATCCATTCAATTACTTTGTTATAAACTATTGTTCTGTATTTCTTACACATCCTCTTTTGAATTCTTCTAGTAACATCCTTTTTACAATTCAAGTAATGCTAAAATAAAAATTGCTTTCACGGTTTCACAATTATTTCTTGCAGAAATTCAATTTGAATGTATTTTAATTCATGTTCTGTCTGTGCTCAGGAGTAAGAACATTTGTCCCCAAACCTGTTGCCACCACACTGCAGTACGTTGGTGGGGCTGCTGCTATTTTGGGACTTGTAGCCATGGCATCAGATGTGGAAGGGTTGTATGCAGCTGTGAAAGCCTTGGTCTGTGTGGTAAAGAGCAATCCACTGGCCAGCAAAGAGATGGAAAGAATCAAAGGTTATCAGGTATGTAAGAAATGTTTTAAAACAGACAAGCCTGATTGAATTGAATTCCACTGTCATCACAGTTCCCATGGAAATCTCATGTTGTGTTGTAACCCGAGTTTCTCCTTTAAAGTTTCTTGAGCTCCTGGTTAATTAGCATAGATGAATTATTTAGGACTTCTTTTAAAGGAGAGGGTGAAAAGTTTTTTGCTAAGCTACTGTGCTCATTTAGCTGCATTGCTGAAACTGAGCCTTCAGTAACAGCACAGAAGAGCAATAACTATCATACTTAAGTGATTCTTTTTCTGTGATTTTGAACCCACTCCTGCAAGCCTGGGAGCTTGTCTCTGATGTGCCAGCAGGAGAGAGGATAAGGACACATAAAAAACCCAAACAAGTGAGCTCCTAGAAGCATCCTTTTAAGGAGACTGCACAGATTTTGTAGTTAGTGATGCTGTTTCCTTTCAAGCTGAAGACATTAATTCTCCTCTGGGATGGGGAAAAGGCAGTCAGTTATGCAGAAGGATTGGTTGACTGATTTGAAAAGGTCTTCACATGAGCAATGTATTTTATGTTTCTCATGGAGGCTGCTTTATTGAAATGGAAGGTTCTGTGTTTTGGGCTATGTATTTACAAACCTTGTAATGCTAATGCCTGGTGCAGTAAGATCAAAACATATCATTCCAAGGAGCCTGGTGCAGACCTTGGCTTACTGTGACCAAACAAGTCTAGACAGTGTCCCCCTTGTATCATGAGTAGTCAGTGGATCATCGCAAATGACCTTACATTCCACTTGTGTTTACATCAGCAAATAGTATGGTTAGAGGGAGATTCCCACAAATCTGTTTCTTTAGTGTTTTTGTGAGGATGGTAAAGCTGAACAGACCAGGATGTTGAGTGTTTAAACAAGTTGGCTTCAGTGGCCAAAAAACTGTAACAGTAAATCTGGCAAATGGTTCTTTCCCAGCCCAAATCATAAGAAGTTAGAGCAGAAGTGGGGGCTGCAGTCATGCCTAGAGAAATTAAGCATAGCAAGAAAAAAGGCTTGCTCAGATTTATATTGCTTTGCTTCAGTGCCAGAAAATCTCTCATGTAGGCATGCAGTGCTCTAGGCCTGCTCCATTTGTCTGCCATGTCCGTGTTTGCTGTCCAGGAACACAACTGTTTGAGGATGTGCTGTCTTAAACTGGGTCTGACTGCTAGAGAGCTGAGAGGGGTGTGTGTGTCCCTAATCCTCAGGGCCTAGATCCTGTCTGTGGTGTAAACAGATATTTGATGAGCTGGAGAACGTCCTGAATGTGCCTCTTCGGTAATGAACTGTAAAGCCGCTTTCAAACTCTTTCATCAAGAGTATCAACTAGCAGACATACTTTAAGGGCCTTCTCAAAAGGGGCACAGACATTTCATCTGTTCTCCTGTGTGCTCACAGGACTGATTCCTTTTCTGTTTACTTATTCAAGCTGCTGGCAATGCTATTAAAGAAGAAAAGGTCCCTTCTGAACAGCCACATACTCCACCTGACCTTTTCCTTGGTGGGAACTGTTGACAGTGGGCATGAGACATCCATTATCCCAAATTCTGCTGCCTTCCAGGACCTGCTCTGTGATTTTGAAGTAAGTAAAGCTGCACAGAAAAGCGATTCTGATGCTGGATAGTGATTAAGTCAGAAGCTGATAGTGTACCTTAAATATTCAACAATAGCAAATTAGATTGTCATCCTGAGAACTTCCTATTTCTTATATAGTACAGTAAAGCAACAAGATTATTGGTAACTTTTCCTGCTGAAATGGCTTGAATTGTTGCACAGACAGTGGATTGGTGCCACAGGTGTTTCTGCTTTTCGTTGGTTTAGAAGATAACATTCCGTAGCTTTCTGTTCATCAATTTCTTTTCACCTGTGTCTTCTACTGCAGTATATATATATCAAGGCATGAAAAATGCCCTGAAAATAAAAGTAGGAGGTAAACTTTCAACATAGCACATGGGAATCACTTTATCACGCATCTCTTCAAGGTTGGTAGTAAGGGAGTTAAAATTCTGTGTGCATGACCTATGAAATACTTAAATTGTGTTAAAGTAAAGTAGCAAAATCAGAGGGAAATGCTAATGCAGCAGAAACTGATAAGAGATTCCCAGAACTTACCCTTTTGTGTGTGGTCCTTTGGCATTATCTGTACCTAACACAGACTGGCTAAAAGAACTCTGACTCACACATTTTAAAGTAAAGACGTAAAAACCCTACTACCACTGTTGAGCCAGCTATAAGATGCCGACTTAATATTGCGAGTCAGTTTTGCACAAATGACTTAATAGACTCAACCATTTCCTTTTTTTAGATGCCTATTTGAGTATTTCAAAAACAATCCTGGAAACCTCATTTAGGAAGAAACTTTCCAAAAGTCTGAGATTTTGACTGGGGTTTTTTTAAATTATTTATTCAGAAATCAGTGACCCAAACATTTCACTTAATTTGTATAAATTAGATGTTCTTACTCATGCAGAACAGGGAAATTAAAAGATTTGTTCTCATCATTTTAAATTATAAGATTAGAAGAAAAGCAAAAGCTAGAAAGCTTTTCATTTGACCCAGTTTTATACACCAGATCACAAGTATTAATTGTGCTTTGTTCAATAGCAAATCACTTTTAAGATTTGCAGCTGTAGCTGTGAGCTTTCTGGCTTTTATATCTTCTATTACTTCTATTGATTGAACAATTGATATTTGGGCTTTTTTGGTAGAGAGTCTAAATAATTTAAGTGCAGGCAATTCTGGGTAAAAATAAAATCAGTGAAGACCTTGAGTTTAATCTTGATGGAAGGT
Organism: Turdus rufiventris; assembly: GCA_013186435.1. Taxonomy (NCBI): domain Eukaryota; kingdom Metazoa; phylum Chordata; class Aves; order Passeriformes; family Turdidae; genus Turdus; species Turdus rufiventris. Next base: position 9,084,092 of record PYHW01010582.1, on the reverse strand, counting down.
AGTAAGTTAATTTTATGAAGACATAAACCTTCACTTAGACCAAATAAATTTAACACAGCCTTGTAAACCCCAATAACTCCTTTGGAGTCATTGCACAGTCTGTTTAAAGTTTGTGTAAAAAGACAGTGTGTGACCTTTTGTCTAGATCCCTTGAGAAGTTTTCAGCATGGTAACCTTACAGAGAATATTTTTGGAACTCTGGTGGTTCTTCATGGCCAGGTAAACAGTCATGTATACGAATGATTTAATCTCTTCATAACCTTTTATTTATTAATGCTTGTTTTTAACCTACAAGTCAATTTGTGTACAAAAAATACTCGTTTTTCTGTGTTTCAGGTCTGGCTTCATGCACCCTATGAACTTCATCTGTCATTATTTGAGCACTTCATTGAACTCCTCACTGAGTCGAGGTATGAACTGATGCAAGCCTAGTAGTGGGATTTACAGGATTTGGTGATATTTAGAAGATTTTTTAATTTCCAGTTTTAAATTACCATCTCGTTTCTTTTCTTTTCTTTTTCTAGCGAAGCAGCAAAGAATGCCAAGTTAATGAGGGAATTCCAGCTCATCCCAAGACTGCTACTGACTCTTCGAGACATGTCCCTGTCCCAGCCCACTATTGCTGCCATTAGCAATGTGCTGAGCTTTCTGCTTCAGGGCTTCCCCAGCAGCTATGACCTCCTCAGGTAGCCCACACATGGATAATTCTTTCTTGGTTCTATTGCCTTGGTCAAAAGAACTTCATGGTCATTCTGCTGGAGTGTGTGACATGGAATGCTCACGTACTGATTTTTTTTTTTTTCCCCCTCTATGAACATCAGCAATAAGTTGAATCCTTGATTTGCACATGATTTGCAGTTTGCATCTGACCAAGCATGGTTGAATGATCAAACTGTTTTAATGTTCTTCAGGTGAAAAGTGAAGGTGCTGAGCAGCCCCTTTTGTTTATTAAATCACTAAGCACTCCTCCTGAATACCATTGAATTTTATTTGAGATGGGCTAAAAAAGATACTTCTGGTTAAAATGCAGTTTTGATTACTATCTTGAATGCAAGGTTCAGTTCCAGATTTTTTCTTAATCATCACTGTATAAAAAGGTATTTAAGGCTGTCAGATATAGTACTACTAATTCTGACTGATGAAAATTACAGTAGTTACTGCAATTCATATGTACAGGAGTATTTGAAACGCTTTAAAAATAGTGTAACTCCTTGATAGCTTTATGATTTTTTTTTTTTTTGTCTCTCATTTCATTATAATGGAAATGGATAAAATATTGTGGGATTTGGGAGCTCTTTGCATATGCATGGTCATGTTTTCAGCTTCTTACTTTTAAGTACAATTAAAGGTATCAGAATCCTCAACCTGAGCATCTTGCTTGTTTTTGTTTTAATTATACAGGACAAAAAATGATTTAAGAATAAAACTATTGATTTTATGCTTATAAATGGTTACAGAATAGATTGTTGACCGGTGTTCCCTGTTCTTCCTGGAAATAAAAAAAATGAAATATGAAAATAAAAAGAAGTTAAGAATGAGCTTGGGAAAAGTTGCACTAGCAAGGAACATTTCAGGTTAGCTGCGGAGGAAAGAGGATCAGCGTCTTGTCATGGAAAATTATGACCCTGTGTTACATAACCTCAAGCTATAGGCATGAATGTTTTTCCAGAGTTGAGTAACCACTGTTTTGATGTAATAATTGTTCAGCTGTAAGGGGTTGAGAATAATGTTTTGTTCTCCTTTAACCTGAGGTGTTCCTTTTTCTAGGACTCAGCAGTATATCCCATTTCCCTTTCCTAAATTCTAACGTTTTCAGGGTCTCTTACCTGCAGACTTGTCTGCAAATATTCCATTAATTACTACAGTTAATATGTGTTTTCATTGGTAGCTTTAAGTGAAGACCATTTTCATCAGTCTTCAGATGTGAGAAAGCTGACATTTTTAGATATCTCCCTGTCACTGGTGTCATGGTTTTATATGTCAGGTGAATTACTGATAGATGAAAGTGCATCTGTCATATTGGTGAGTGATGATTTTTCTGTATACATCAAGGTTTGGACAGTTCATCTCTTCCACTTTACCTACGTTCGCAGTCTGTGAGAAGTTTGTGGTCATGGAAATAAACAATGAAGAAAAGCTTGACAGTGGTAAGTGTTGACAGTACTTAGAAGCAGTAGAATAAAATACCTTGTGGTCTCTTCTGTGCTTGAATACAAAAAAAATGTCGAAATAGTGTCATTAACATTGTTGCAATTTTTTTTGTAATCTGGCTGCCAGTTAGGGTGGCTTTAATTTTCAGTATTGAGTGCAAAGTAGAGCAAAACAAGATTTTTTTGTTTCATTTAACACTATGTGGTTTTGTTCTTTCCTCCACTTGCTCCTTCCAATCAGCTGTGCATCTATGCTTCTCTGTGGGAAAAGGAAAAAAAAAAACCAACAAAAAACTGCTTACTAGGTGCATCAGCCCTCTAGGTGTGGAGGAAGGGAAAGAATTAACTAAGCCTAGTAATTTTGGTTTTTTTAGGCAAAAAAAGAACTGTTACTGTCCTTCAATAATTCTTACATTGAATTGCTTTGAGACCTTTTCTGCCCTTATTTACCTTGTGCAATTGCATTTCCAATCAGTCTCCTTGAAGGGAAATGTTTTATTGTCAGCAAAATAAGTAGAAGGATTGAATTATCCAAAGAACCTCTGTTTCTACATCTCTTGGGAATATACTGGTGCAGAAGGACAAGTGAGAGAGATGTTTCTTCTTTTACACTTAGTTATATTGGTCTGGTGTCACAAAAAACAAGGTTTGGGCAGTCTGCACCCTCTGGAGAGGGACTTTTCACAAGAGCATGTAGTGATAGGATGAAGAGGAATGGCTTCAAACTGAAGGAGTTGTTTAAGATCAGATATATGCAAGAGACTCCTTACTGGTGAGGCACTGGAACAGGTTGCTCACAGAAGCATCCCTGAATATGTTCAAGGCCAGTTTGGATGAGGCTCTGAGCAGCCAGAGGAAGTCCAGTGCAAGGGGGTAGGAACTCAATGATCTTTAAGGTCTCTTCCAACCCAAACCATTTCATGGTCTGGTGGGATTCATCATTATCTTCCTGTGCCTCACTCTTTTTTTAGCAGGATCCTCCTTTGACATAAGCTATAGGAAGAGGGATTTGCAAAATATTTGTAAAGTTAGTGCTGAGCTGCATGGATTGGCTTGGTTGCGGTATATATGTTTTTTGACTGATGGCAAGCTTGGGGATGTGTTGAAAGAAAAGGAGACTAATTTTTCTCTCCATTTCTTAGATTTGGAAAGATTTGGAGAAGTATCAGGGTCTGTTCTTTGCGATTTCCACATCCCTCCCAACCACTGTGCTTTCAAAATGCAGAATGTTTATTTAATTGCCATGTTTTGCAATTCTGGGAGAAGGAATGGTGACAGATAATGACCACCTCAGTTCAGAGTATTGTCTGAGAAGCTATGATTCTCTCACCTGTTCTTCAAGCTGCCCAAAGTCTGTCTGTGTGACAGTGATAAGGAGGAACCAGACATTTCTCAGTACCATATAACGGGCTGCTTGCACTTCAGCACAGCTTCCTTGCAACCTGAGTGGGGATCAGGTTGTATCTGCTTATGTATTGGATTTATTAATAGCCTTTAAAATGCCCAAGTTCCAAAATTCTAATTTTGCCTCTTTTTTTGTTTATTTTTTTTTCAATATTTAGGAACAGAGGATGATTTTGGAGGACTTGTTTCAGCTAATCTTATTCTACTACGAAACAGGCTTTTAGATATCCTTCTGAAACTTCTCTATACATCTAAAGAAAAGACAACTGTTAATTTGCAGTAAGTACAAAAAGTCCCTTAAGGCAGAGAAAGGATGTAATTTTTTATTTCAAGGGGAAGAATTATATAGCCTCCATTCAATTCACAAGTTGAGTTGCATCATTTTATAGGAGCTGTTGAATGATTTATGCAGATGTCACTGAATTTGTCTCAGGTATGCTAGTAAAAATGGGATACATGATTCATTGTGTTGTTTTCTTTTAACTTGATGCATGGCTATAGAAAAAACAAGATCTGTCAAAGAGAAAATTTTCAGTTTTAGAGAAGTGGGATAATTAACTTCAGTAGGGGTTATCACTAAGATTATCCACCTAGAATGCCCCTTAAAATTGCAAAAAGGCCCTTCTGAATACTCCCAAGCAAATCTTCCCTTAATAAAAACAAAGAAACAACCTTCCTTCATTTTTTCATACCAGTTCATTAAAAAGACTTGTGAAAACTTCTTGTTCAACAAAACTATTTCAGTTCAGAATTCCATATTTGTTATCAAAAGCAGCAATTGAAGAAATCTCATGCAATGGAATTAGTCCCAGGAGCTGTATTTAGTCCTTCCTTTCTTTGAAACAAATGCACATTACCTGTTTCATTTTAAGAGTTGATAAGTGATGTTACTTGTTTGTAGCAAACTGAACTAAGAATTTGCTCTTGAAGTTTGCCTTGCAGTGGAGGACATTGATTTTTGCTGTTTAGTAGGAAACTAAATGCTGTAAAATGTGACAGTTCTTTTTCCCCTCACTTTACTTAGGGCTTGTGAAGAACTGGTCAAGACCCTGGGTTTCGATTGGATTATGATGTTCATGGAAGAACATCTGCATTCCACCACAGTCACGGCAGCCATGCGAATTCTCGTGGTCCTGTTGAGCAATCAGTCCATCCTTATCAAGTTTAAGGAGGGTCTCAGTGGAGGAGGCTGGCTGGATCAGACAGATTCTGTCCTGACCAATAAGATTGGTACTGTGCTAGGTAGGCATCTCGGCCCCTTGGGGCTCAGGGTTTGCTGGGAGCTGTGTGGGGTGTTGAGCTCTGGGTTATGTGGGGGTGCTGTCTGAACACTTCTGTTACTTGTCTGTGCTGCCATCAGATGCTTCTGCATTTCATTTTTCTTACCAAGCAAGAGCTGAGATTTCCTAGGCAAAAGGGAATGGTTTTACAAAGCTGCCCTTAGCTGACATGACACAGATGTCATTGTAGTTAATTTTGGCTCATCTTCACAGAGCAGATAGCTAATCGGTCCTTTTTCTTACCATCATGGTAAGGTTAAGTGTGTGCTGTGAGCAGGCACAACTGGGCTACATGCAGAGGAGGCATAGAGCAGCACCTTATGCACACAACTAATAAAGATTCAGTAAAATTTACTTGTTTGTTTACTTTTAATAGTTAGAGCATTGTCAGTGTTATATCTGAGCTGCTTTGACTAGGGAGTGCTGTGTCCATCAGATTCACCAGTCTGGATTTTTGCTGTGTTGGAAATGTCTGTGTTCATGGTATCATCTCAGCATTCCTTTTCCTTTCCCTCCCCTGCATTCTTGTGTACAAAGGCACACTTTCTATGAAAGGCTTTTTTTCCCAGGTTTTAAATCTTCAGTTATCCAGGTTATCAGACCTCTCAGTTACCCCTTGTGACCCAGAATTGTGTATAAGGCTTTAGTGCTACACAACCCATTTTGAGCATCTCTGAGCTGTCTGAAATGTATCTCCAAATGTTTGAAATAGCATTTATCATCTCTTTATAGAGAGGTGTAGTGGCAATTTCCCTCCAACCTGGTTTTTTTTCCAGTCAAAACGCAATAGTGCTTTTCAGATGAATGTCTATTCAGGCTCTGGTACAAACCCATTGATATTAAATGAGGGTCTTTCTTAAGCCTCAATAGCCTTTAGATCAGAGCAGTGGTATCAATAGTATTTCTAACTTCATTGTTGTTCCTAAAATAACTGTTCATGGAGCCACCTCTCTGTGTTGCAGCAATACATAATCTGCTACTGCACTAAAAGTTATTCAGAATTGGTTTGCTATAGAAAAGTAATTAAAGTGTTGTTGAAGTGATCTTCCTTCAGGAAGAGGGCTCTTCCTGAAATGAAAATACAAAAATGTAAAAAATACTTATTTCTGCTTTGTATCTTTGGTAGATTTGAAATACAGTATCTTGGGTTTTTTTCGTAAAGAAAACTCTTGGTCTTTTTACTTTTTCCCACAATATATCCCTCAGGATATTCAGCTATGAGCATAGGATGGTTCTTCGCATTACCAATGAATTGGGAGGATTAAGGAAAACAGTTTTTCAGAAGCTGTAAAACAGATGCAAATATTTATTGTTAAAATAAAAAGCATCTGTTGTTTGTCTCATTCTGATTAAGGTTCTGTGTTTTATTTCAGAAACAGTTTTGCACATGCATTTCCCTTGCATGGTTGTGCTTTAAAAAGTTGAAAACCATTGGCATTTCAGGGAATAGACTATTCTTTATTTAGTATACACTTTAAATGTCCAATAGCATAAACATTTTCTTCAGTTACAAAATCTTTCTAAGTAAGATTTTGATTTACAACTATATTTGAAAGCATTTTTCGAGTTTCCCAATTTTTCCTATTATAGTATCACTTTAATTGAATCCAAGCTAGACTGTGGTGAAAAAGATATTTTTAAACTCGAGTCTCATAACCTGATAGTGACAGATTATCTAGATTTTATATGCTGTGCTTTTAATAAATCATAACATGCTGGCTCCAAGATTTCTCATGAAACCAAGTACGATGCATCTTTGTTGAAGGTTACTGATGGATTTTCCACAACCGTGTAGCACAGATTTCATTAGTGTGATTCCTGATAGATGTTTTCTGTTTTCTGTGTCAGAACAATGGCTCACTGTGCTGATGTGGAGACTGAGCTGTCTTCCTGCCTCTTTCCTTGCTTGAAAATAAGTGCTTCTGCCACTCAGGTGTATTTTTTCAGTAGAAAGTTGAAATACGTAGGTAGAAGCATGGTCATAAAAGGTGGTGCTGGCAGCATTTAAATAAAATAAGACTATTTAATGCTTACTACCAGCTGATTAATCATTAACAAAATATCTGAAATGAGATGCCCCTGACACTTCTCTGGACACAGATTGGCTGCCCAGAGACTTAAATGGACCATGGGTTGCTGCTTCATTATGTAAATTTGTAACTGAGGTTAAGGCAACATTTCCTCTCACCCAGCAAAATATCTTGTTTTCAGAGACCTGGGTGCTTTAAAAGTCAGAAATTGTGGTCACAGCCAGAAGGTGGATGTGTGTAAGCAGTTACACATGGGATCTGTGTACTTGAAAGCAGTATTTTCCTTTATTTTTTAATTGTTTAAAAAAAAAGAGACACCTGAAACAAAATGGTGCCTTGTGTGTGATAGTCTGTATGCACACATTTGTTTATTACAGCATTAGTTTCTGAGAAAGTACAATTTTAATCTCCAGGTTAAAAGTTTAAGAAATGTGCTCACAGGTAATTCCCTCTTAACGTTGTTGGCTTTGTCTTGTTCTCTGTCCTAGGGTTCAATGTTGGCCGGAGTGCTGGCGGCAGATCCACGGTGCGGGAGATTAACCGGGATGCTTGTCACTTCCCAGGCTTCCCTGTCCTGCAGTCCCTTCTCCCAAAGCACACTAATGTCCCTGCACTCTATTTCCTCCTCATGGCCCTTTTCCTGCAGCAGCCAGTCACTGAACTGCCTGAAAGCCTGCAGGTCAGTGCACCTGTCATCAGCAACCAGTGTAATCAGGGTGCCAAGGTAGGGATTGTCCAGCAAGATGTGAATGCAATTCTGTCTGTCATGAAAGCAAATAATGGCTTAACCAGGCCATCTCCTTCTTCTCTGCAGCTGATTCAGTTGTGATGTGGTGTTTAGTACTAAGCTCTTTGGGGTCGGAGTATGTAGAAGCCAGCATGCTGTGGCTTAGCTGTCACTGGTGTCACACTGATCCATTTTTGGGGTCAAATGGGAAACAGATCCCTATTTACAGCTGGCATGCTGTGGGCATTGAAGGGAACGTAATATTTTGCTTGCATTCTTTGGTTGCAGGTGGGTTTTTTGTGTTTTTTTGTTTTTAGGAGTGGGCAGTTGCTGTATTAAAGAGTTCACAGGTTATAGGCAAAACAAGGTTGCTTTTATTTCAGAAAGTCTCTGTGGTTTTATAGGGAGACAACTCAGTTGTTGCTGAAAAATGTTGGTTGTTCTTATTCTGAACGGGTTATTTTGGGCTTTTTTGAAGTGAGTAGATATTATATGACTTACAGCAGTCCTGGGAAACCCCAGGGTAGTGCTTTGTGAAGAAAAGCCACACACACTCCAGATAGCCAAGGTGCAGTGCTGACATTTGTTTATCAATGAGAACTGAAAACTACAACTTTCAAATCAGAAGATTCCTGCCTCCTTTCTCAAGAGGAGTATTTGACAGCACATTCAGCACTCTGCTACCATGAGGTAGAGGAATGAAACTCACTCCTCTGCCTTCAGCACTAAAGTGTGACACTGTTAAACTGAAACTAAATTCAATTACTTAGTAGCACTCTTAATGCTAGAGGTGGACACTTACTTTTAATCTATTTAATTATTTAGACTTGCTGGAAAATACAACTTGATTTGTTGTGGGTTTTACTGCTAGATGTGAGTCAACTATAAGTTGATTGTGCAGCACGTGTGCTGACAATTCCTTTGTTTCAAAAGACTTACATGCTTTATGAGAAGTGAGAAGATGAGAGTTGCAGTTTCATTAGCTCATTGTTGAAAGAAATTTTCTTCAGTGACATGTGACCTTCATATGAAGTTTGGTGATAAAGTTTGGAGGATGTAATACAACTAATTTTTTATCTACTGCCAAATGAGTATATTGTATTGGTAATAAAATCTCTGTACAATTGCACAGGAAAAAGGGATTATTTCATGTCTTCTCTTTCACCTCTTGCAGTTTGATTTAGATTCCATTTGGACATTCATATTTGGAGTTCCTGCCTCCTGTGGCACTGTTACCTCCTCAATACACAGTGTTTGCACAGAAGCTGCCTTCTTGTTACTGGGAATGCTGAGGAGCATGCTGAATTCTGTAAGCATAAAAAATTCTGCTCGTATTTCAGTGTATTGCGTTGTTCAAGTTTTCCACATGGTCAAAAGCCAGATTAGAAGGATTCTCTAAGTATCATGACAAAATTAGCTGTGAGTTAGGCTCATAATACTTGGGTGAAAATTGTGATTTTCTTGGGTTTTTCTGTGTTGCTTTTTTCCAGTATCTTTAGGAATATTAGTAGCCACAAAATTAAGGCTGCTGTTTTCAAAAACAAATACTGGGCTTTCAGTTTAGTTGCAAGAAATCAGAAGGATACAATGTCCTCGGCACAGTTAATTAAACTTCTTGCCCGATTAACATCATGAGAGAATGTTTGAGACTCTGTATCCCATCTGCTCAGAGCTATGTGAGTTGCAGATTTCCTTCATGAACCTTTCCCATGCAGAGAAGTCCCTGACTATGAATAGCTCCATGCCAGAGGAAATGAATTTACTGCCAGAGAAATGTGTCGTCTTCTCATCTTTGAGTCTAATGTCCAGAGTATGGAAAGTTGGTTTCTCAGTGGGAAAATTTTGTATTTCCTTGAAACCAGAATGTGTTACCTGCTGAAAATTGCCTCCTGAAGTGCTTGAAAAGCAGCAGCTGTTTGGTTGTCAGCTGTTGGGTCATCATGTGTATGTGATATGCTCTATTGCTTGCGTGTTTCCCCCAAGGTAACGTGTCCAGAAGCATCTTGGACGAGCGTACCTGCTGCAGTGCGTGTTCCTGGTGCCACATCTTCTGACTCTCTGCTGGTGTTTGGTCCTCACCTGTTTAGCTACACTTGAGACGTGCTTAGAGACACATCACTTTTTGGGTTGGCTTCAGTCTGGTCATGTTTGCCAATATTTCTGAGTTATTATGTGACAGGGCACACATTCTAGCTTGCAGTCAGTGGTGTGCTGTAAAATGCGGTTGGCCTCCTGTTCGAGATGTACTTCACAGCATGTTCTTCCTTTCTGAAGTAAGTATTCTTTGATTGGTGCTGTCTGTGCTAATCTGGTGTTTGTTTCTCAACCCAGCCCTGGCAGTCAGAGGAAGAAGGCTCTTGGCTACGGGAATATCCAGTCACCCTGATGCAGTTCTTTCGGTATTTGTATCACAATGTACCCGACCTCATTTCCTTGTGGATGAGTCCAGAGTTCCTGTGTGCACTGGCAGCAACAGTGTTTCCTTTCAACATCCGACCTTACTCTGAGATGGTAGGAAATCCAACTGCTTGCCTGTTCTATTTTTCACATAAGTGTTGCTTTTGAGGATTTATCAATTACCAGTCATACCAAGATAAAGCTCTGCTCCCCTTGCAGAAGAGGTCATCATCAAGGCTGAGCTGGATGTTTTGTACTTGGGTTGTGGAACTGAGAGAAGACTGGGGGCAGTTAAACTGCAGGGCAGTTGTCGTGCAGGGACATCAAAAAATTTTAGGGGCAACAGGCAGTTTGCTTGTTTTCTAGAGGACCGTTATTTTCAATCGTATGAAAAATGTTAGCTCATATTTGCAAAAGCAAAAGAGACTGAGTCAGTCCTCTGCTCTGGAGGATGTGATGAAACCTAAAACCTCTTTTTCCTCACACTTCCCATTTCTGCTTTTGTGGCTTAACCACAAAACAGTGTTCTTGTATTTCCTGAAGCTACTGAGTTCAAGCCAGGAGAGGGTGTGAATTCAACTTTGCTTGCATTGCTGCCTGAAGTGTTCTTTGAGCTTAGTGTCATTTGCAAATTATTCCATTTCTAGAATATAAATGGAAAGGGAAAAAACAGATCAACATCTAAAAGTAATTTTATTAAGAACATGGAAGGTTAATTAGTCTAGAGGTTGCCAAATACTAGAACTGTGGCGAGTATGATAAAAAACTTCAGGAAATAATAACTGGTGGTGTGCTATCGTTTTGTTGTCAATAAAAGTGGGAGACTAATTTTTAACCAGTGCCTGCTGGTGAGTCTTTCATGAAGACATGGGTTTTTTTTTTCTTTTTTGTTAAACTTGCATTTAAAGTAGATTCTAGGAGCTTGCTCTCTCAAAAAAAAAAGAAAAAAAAGAGTGTGCCACTTAAATTGGTGATGCTTATTTGTCATTCACCTATACAGAGTTTTTAGAGGAGCCATGTGTCTCTGAGCAGGCTTTAACTACTAGATCCCTTGAAATTCTGTGTAGCTGCCTGGCAATTTGAGGCCTTTGCTGTTTGAGGGTGCTCTTCACTCCAAATTGGTTTACTCCTCCAGTTTTTCTGTCTGCCCAAATGTGTAGCACTAATCAATGCCTGGTGAAATAGCTGAATCACAGCCAGATTTCTGCAACAAAACATTATAATCTAAAAGCCTTGAGAGAAGATTCTTAACTTTTTAAAAGGTCTTTCAGCTTTTCTGAGATTGCTATTAAGAATAGAAAGAATATGTATTTGGGCTTCTCTTAATTTTTGAAAATGCTCTTCTGCTAAAGCAGACCAAATGTTCAAAACATTTGGTTGTTTGACATGTAACTAGTGGTGCAAGAAGCCTGTTGAGGGAAATCATATTGTCTCCCCTTGCATCTAAGGAAGGGAGTTGCATAAAAAGAGTCAGTCTTCTGGATTTGACAGCTTTTATTACTGTTTGTGCTTTTGTTACAGTCCTCTTTAAGAGCTAGCCTTTCAAAGGTTTCTGTTCATCAGAAATGGGAAAGCTGTGGAGACCCTTTTTTTTTTCTTCTTCTTTTAGAGATTTTTGGGAAACCGGCTTACCCATAACTGCACTCTGATGAAGGTATTGTATTAAAAGAAAAAAAAAAAAGGCTCAATTCCTTTTTTGTTTTATGTTCTGTAAGCTTGATGGCCTTTTTCATTTGGCTTCTGTCTTGATTTTATTTTAACTGCATTAGTTAATAACTTTTTCAAAACTTTTCCTTTTTTTGGCTGTTTTTTGGTTTGGTTTTTTTCGGTTTTTGGTTTTTTTTGGTTTTTTTTTGCAGTGAGAACATTTATTTTTGCCAAGTATCTAGAAATTGCCCAATTAATTCTGTTGGTCAGGGAGCATGAAATATAACTCATGCCAGATCATCATTTGTTTTGGGAATCCAAAACTGGATGTTTCCATATTGGAGAACTGATCCTGAACATCATAATTTTCTAAAAAGGCTTCATAAGAAGCAAAATGTGAAGTGAAATACCCTTAGAAAGACAAGCAAAGAACAGAGAAGTGAATAAACTGCCATTAATTAGCTGATCTCTAGAGTTTTAACATGCTGGTTTTTACAGGTCACTGATCTTGATGATGAAGTTGGGTCCCCAGCTGAAGAGTTTAAAGCCTTTGCAGCTGATTCTGGCATGAACAGGAGCCAATCAGAATATTGCAATGTGGGCACCAAGACCTACCTGACCAACCACCCTGCCAAGAAGTTCGTGTTTGACTTCATGCGTGTGATGATCATTGACAACCTGTGTCTCACACCAGCCAGCAAACAGACTCCACTGGTAGACCTGCTGCTAGAGGTACAGTTTCTTTGGAGCTTGTGTTTTGGCTTGGTTTTATTTGAGCTTAGTTGTGGCACCTTGTTTCCCTAAAATGTTTTTTTCTATTATCTTACAAATTTCGACTAGTGATGACCTGAGATTCAGTGGAATTGTCATGAAATAAGAGTGGAAAACAAAGAAACACTAGCATTTAATAAGGAATAGTTTGTTCAGCTTTCTTTAATGGCTTGGAAAACCTGCATGAGAAGTTGTAGCTTTCCTCAAGTTTTATTTTTGTTCAGTATGATTCAGTGGTTAAACACCTTTCCAACCCTGACATCTGTATTGACTTCGTTGAAAATATAAAACCCTTGCAGAAATATTAGGCTATCTGTTCTGTTTGTATTAGATAACAAGTTGTGCCACAGATGGTGCCAGTTAGATAAAAAGACATGGGGCCATATACTATAAAACCTCACAAAATAACTGTTACCTTCAACTTGTGAAGTTTGTGACACTTGAAGAAAGCATTGTCCTGCTAGTGGTGAGGCAGGGAGGTGAGGAGTTCAGTTACTATTTAACTGCCTACACCTTCAGACAGTACATTTTGAAATGTTCACTTCACATCACTTCTCATTCTCCTTGACCTGCCTGTAAGTTACCTCATCTTATGTGTTGCTGAGTCTCCTTGATTTTTTTTGAAAGCTGCAGAAATTTTGGACTATGCTTCTATATTTCCTAGCAAATTCCCTGGGGCAATTGGGCACCTCTTTGCTGTCACAAAGCAAAAACAAATGAAATGTCAGAAGATGTCAGTTATCCACAGACACTGGGAGGCATCCTTGAGATCATGTTCAAGTGGCTGCAGTTCTTCACAGCTATTTTAACTTGTTATCACTTGTCAGTGTTACTGGCTCCTTAGTATAAATAGGATTGGGTAGGTACACAGTGCTAAACTTTGTGTTATTTCTCTTTCTACAACTTAAACATTTGAACTGTCCCATTTACTCATTGTTTACTGAAGGAGGTGACTTGTGGCAACTGAGGAGCTCACAGGTTGACCATATGTTTGTAGTGGAGAGTTTCATGCACCTTTTCAGAATGTGTTCTTTTCCAGTCCCTCCTATGGCAGAAGATAAATTTCTTGGACTTAAACAGGAATAATTCCTACTCTGCAGGACTGCATACAGCCAGTGTACACTCAATGTGCATGCTTAAATTTTTTGATAAAGCCAAAGCTTTTTACTTGAGGCAGAATGAAAAAGGTTGTTCATGGGAGCTGAGAGAAAAGGAAACCACCTAGAATACTCTCTCTATCTCTCTCTCTCTCTCTCTCTCTCTCTCTCTCTCTTTTTTTTTTTCTCAGAGATATTAATTACCTTAATATCTTTTTTTAGGCTTCTCCTGAAAGATCAACACGAACACAGCAGAAAGAGTTTCAGACATATGTTTTGGATGGAGTGATGGACCACCTACTTGCAGCTGATGTTTTATTGGGTAATATAGCAAAGTTTAATAATCAATCTGCTGATTTGGACACCAGGTTTTGATTCTGTGACTTTCCCTTTTTCGGTGTTCTGTTTTGTTGCAACTTGATCATCTTAATTTTTTTCCCCTTGCCCTTTCCTTTCCTTTGATGTGTAAATGGTGTTGATGTGCTTGCATTTTCCCTCCCTACCTTGATTGTGCCAAAGAGGTTATTCACAAAAACTACATGACGTAGGGGGCCCAGTCACATTTCATGGTGGCTTGTTGGACTTGCCAGGAGCTCTTGGGGCTGCTCTGCCTCCATCCCAGGTGTTATGAGGGTCTGTATGCATTTCTGTTCAAATTTGTTTGTAAGTCTCCCCATTTCTTGCTACAGCAGTAACTTGTCTTCCTGTGGGTGCAGTGCATTAATAAGATAAATCCAGAATAATGTTTTAAAAATCCAGAATCATTTTTTTAAAGATAGAATAAAAGTCCACAACTGTGATTGCTTACATCAAAGGGAAAGTCCTATAGTAGGGAAGCCATGAGGTTTTAGCCTTCATTGTCTGACTCTCTCTTTTATGTAAGTCCAGAAAGCATCAACTAATGTGAATGTATTTATGCAGATGGGCTTTTTTGATAAATGTAGAAAAGTTTGGGTTTTTTTTTACCTAGGTGAAGATGCATCTCTGCCTATAACAAGTGGAGGAAGCTACCAGGTGCTGGTGAACAACGTGTTTTATTTTACACAGCGTGTGGTAGATAAGCTTTGGCAGGGCATGTTCAACAAAGAATCCAAGCTTCTTGTGGACTTCATAATCCAGCTCATTGCACAGGTAACAAGGCTGTTGTATTACCCTGCCTGAAAAATCATTTTTGCAGGTTATGTTGAAATGCATGGAGTGATGTCACTGAACAGTCTGCTAGTGATACACGTTTAGGTCAGCACAGAAGTATGCTTTTCTTCCTCAGGCTCACTCTCTCTTTACTGAGCTTTCTTAGCACATCTTTCTGTGAAGAGCAATTGAGTAAGAACTGCTCTCAGATCACATTATTTTTTTAGAAATCCCGCAAAATAAACAATGAAATATGCTTTGCATGAATTTTGAGAAGCTCCCTAAATTTACCTTGACATTTTTGGGAAGCTTCCTAACACACTTTTATTGGAGATTGTTAGAAGACTTACTGTTAGAAATCAGCAGTATCTTTGTAGATTTTAAAATTCTAAGTGTTTAATCATTCATGTCATTTCAGTCCTTAAAATTAACACTTGGAGTAAAATAACAGTTTTGGAAAAGGAGCTTGGGTCAATTCAAGGGTGGATTGTGTGCTAGTAAAATGAGTTGCTTCTACTTCTGATCATGTTTTTTTACTTCCCATCAGTCAAAAAGAAGATCTCAGGGACTCTCACTGGATGCCATTTACCACTGCCTGAACAGAACCATCCTGTATCAGTTCTCAAGAGCACACAAAACTGTTCCTCAGCAAGTGGCTCTCCTTGATTCCCTAAGGGTCCTTACTGTGAACAGGAACTTAATTTTGGGACCTGGAAACCATGATCAGGAGTTCATCAGCTGCCTAGCTCACTGCTTGATTAATCTTCATGTAGGAAGGTAAATATCTCAGGCAGAAGTGAATTCCAGAACCAGGGTTGGGAAGTACTAAAATAACCTCTTTTTTTACTCGCCTTGCAAATAAGTCAGCAAAATTTCGAGGACTGTTTATGATTTTCCAGCCAGTAAGTTGCAAGCAAGCTTAAGAGATTCATTTTGAGACAAAATCAGGTTTGAAGAACCTGGAAAGAGACAACATTTTTATCTCCTTTTGCAGAGGTATTTTAAATACTGAAAAATGTGTTTATCCAACTATTCTATTCAACGTTATATAAGTCAAAATGTTTTAAATATAGAAGGAAACACTGGTGCTAGGTAAATAATAATCAGAGGGTCCTGTCACTGGATTTATTGTCTGTTGAATCATTTCATACAAGTTCAATATCTTGGTATTTCTTCTTGAGTAAGGCCAGTCATGCGTTAAATCAGGTGTCTGTGACATGCTGTAAGCACCCACATTCCTGCATTGCTGCAAATGCCAGCCTGGCATTTTCATTTCTTCTTTACAAGAAGATGCACAACTTGTTTCATCCAAAGACACTTGGCAACAGTGTTCTTCATTTCTGGCCTCTGTTTTGTGTTCCTTCAAATATGACTGTCTTCCTCTAGTGAAACCATCCATGGTACACCATCTCTTCATAAACCTTCAGTTCAGCTTGTGACCACAGATGGTCAGAACTCAAATGGACAGAAGTGAAGGTGCTTTGCTGTAGCAGTGTGTATTAATCTTTGTGAATCTGGTACACAATCAAATGCTTTATCTTGGCTTGGGTTTTTGTGTCTTTTTATTCTGACGGTTGTTAATCCATTGTGTGTTTGTAGCAATGTTGATGGGTTTGGATTGGAAGCAGAAGCCAGGATGACAACTTGGCACATTATGATCCCCTCTGATATAGAACCAGATGGAGTCTACAATCAAGATGTCAGTGAAGGTAATCTGAGAATGACAAAGCCACAGATGTCTTATAATGCCACTTCTGTATTGTCATCACTAATCTTTTACCCCTGTGACTCTGGGCAGGGGGTTGTGGTATGTGTGTGTTACCCTCTGGATGGGCTTTGGGGCTGTGTGTGTATAAAAATGCATTAAAAACAGGAAATATCAAGATAGACACATTGAGGAGAAATGACTGTTTTGTTAAAATAGTAAGAGTTCTTCATTGTTTTCTGGACATGCTCCAGAATTAGAAATACAATTTTATATGCACTGTTTAAATGCAATAGAAGCGGCTCATTTGAAGGTAAGAAATATATGGTGTAAACTATACAATTGCTATTTTGTGGCATGCTTACAATCTTTCACTCAAAGGAAATTTATGAACTAACTGTGGTATATAGTATTCAGTGATTCTTAAATGTGTGTATTTGATATTTATGCAGGTACTTAGGCACACATTATATGTAAAAATGCTGAAATACAATGTGTGTATAGAATTACATATATATTTATAGACACACACTCCTATAAGGTTTTTTCAATTTCATTTTATGAATAGATTGATGTGGGAGATGAGTCACGACTAATCAGAGAGAGTGTTTCAAATTCACAGAGAAAAATCTGCCAAAATTAATTGTTAGATGCTTTCTGATGGCATACATAAAGGCAAAAAAAAAGCACTCTGGCCAAAGGCATTTCAGACATCATGCTAGGGAGGAGAAACTACAAAGAAATTACTCATATCACTACTGTAAAAACACCAATTCTGTGAGCTCTGTGGAGAGCTTGCTGTTTGTCATCTTGTACTTATGCAGGTCGCCAGCTTCTTTTAAAAGCCATAAACAGAGTATGGACAGAGCTGATCCACAGTAAAAAACAGGTTTTGGAAGAAGTTTTCAAAGTGACACTGCCTGTCAATGATCGTGGCCAAGTGGATATAACTGTTGCCAGGCCTTTCATTGAGGAAGCAAGTTTAAAGTGTTGGCAGAATCATTTGGGTAAGTCCTGGCTGAGGATTTGTCTGTTCTGAAGAGTGGATTTCCTCAGAATGAGCTGTGTGCACTGGTTTTAATATAGGCTTAACTTCTTTGTAGCTGTAAATACTCTATAAACTGGCACTGTGTAACATAGAAACCTTCAGAAACTGGACCATAAACAGGATATTCTTGCACTCAGTGCACAGGGCCCTCTGTGAGTCAGTAAATAGCTTATTGTGGATTACAGTGGTAGAGGCATTGGGCTCCTCCCCATGAGCCCTTGGACTGGGGTGACATCTGTTACCATTCCCAGGATTAGATGTGCCAGGCAGGGAGGGGGATCCTCTGGAGCATGTCTGGGTGCAGCCTGCAAGCTCTTGGTCTGGTGATGAGATGAGAAATGGGTGACTGAGCAGTCCTTCTCTAACATGCACTGATGCAGTGAGTAATTCTTGGCTGGGAAATCTGTTCAGCATAGGAAGAAGTTCTGCAGTAAAATAACCTGGGAATCCTGGTGGACAACAAGTTATGGACAAGTTAGCTCTGCATCCATGTAATAAAGATTAGCTGATGCTTGAGCAGTTGTTTACAGTTTAGACAGCAAAAATTATGATTTTATAGATGTAACTCATTTGATGATTTCACTGTTCTGAAGTAATTGAGTTTAACCTGGATGTGCAGAAAACATATTTGGAAACCTGGAATACTTGGTTTTGCAGTCTCTGTATTTCTGTGTGTTCCTGACTGATGTTTACTCAGGTTTCCAATATCTCCCTGATGGCCACTATATTTGCAGAAGTAGTTTGAGTTCAGCTACACCTTTTTGAAGTAAAAGAAAAGGTCATTCTGTCTAAAAAAACAAGTATAATGGGGTGAGGGGAAAAAATCTTCTAAAAAGTGTTCCCAATACTTTGTTTTTCAGCTCACGAGAAAAAATGCATCAGTAGAGGAGAAGCTTTGGTTCCAACCACACAGTCAAAACTTTCCCGAGTCAGCAGTGGATTTGGCCTCTCTAAACTGACTGGTTCCAGGAGAAACCGCAAGGAGAGTGGGCTGAGTAAACACAACCTCTCTACACAGGTAATTTCTGTCAAGTAATAGCATGCAGTCTAAAATCCAGCAATGTATATTCAGGATTTGTGGTAAATGTTACAAGGTGGGATATCTTGCAGAGTGTAAAGTATTATCTTGTGCTTGGTTTTCTCTCCTTTTTTTTTTTACTATCCAGACTGGACATCTTGCTTATGTGTGTCCTAATTTAGTAGGTCCATCTGCTTATCTGTAACAGTAAGCCAAGAGTTAAGCCTTCATTGTGGGTGAGGCTGCTCAGCTGCTTCTGTTTCATGACTGTGTTAGTCTGGGTCTTAAGTTCAGTTTGTAATACTGCACTGAAATGGAAGCTGTGGTACAGATGTTCGTTCTTTTTTCCATCCGGACCTCAAGATGGAAAGAGGGGCTTGGAAGTTTTGTGAAAAAATATGTTGCTAGTTCTCTTTCTGAGCTGAAAATTCATCAGTGGCTTTGAGAAATTAATGAATTCTCAGTGGTCTCAATCCTTTTCCTGGTGAGTAGGCATACAATGAAAGGGAAAGGGAAGAACTTAGCAAACAGAGCTGACAGGAGCTGTTCCTGGTTGTATCAGGAGAGGAAGCAATAAGTGAAAACAGAGATACCATGGGACAAAGTGAGGAGGGATGGGTGTCTTGAGGATTTCCAGCAAACTAGGCACCATCCACAAAATATTACTTAGACTACTTTTCCCTTCTTCCTTTTTTTTCTCAGTGCCAATCTTTGTCTGTTTGGGACTGTTGCTATTCTTTGTGAGCAAGTTTAGCAAGGTGATGTATTCGTAGGCTTTTCATTCAAACAGTCTTGTTTATAAAGTGTTATTCTATCTGTCACCTTGTGTTTGTCTTAGGAAATTTCCCAGTGGATGTTTACTCACATTGCAGTGGTTCGGGACCTGGTTGATATGCAGTATAAGGAATACCAGGAGGTATGGATGGCTTGCAGTGGTAATTACCTGACACTGATATTATGGCTTGTTATACCAGTTGGTATAACCAACAGATTGTACCAATGTCATTTCTCTTTGTGAGGCTTGTGAAATATTGGGTTCTCCTAGGTGAAATGCATGGATGTTCGCATACAGTTGTTATTTTTAAGAGGGTTTGAGATAAAATCAAATAAACAAAAAGAGGAGACTCATTGTGATCTAGTGGTAGATTCAAACTCTTGTAGCAATATCACATATTAAATCTGAATTTTTTTTAAAAACTTAAATTCTTTAGAAGTGTAAAAAAAACCAAAGCAGAGTGCAAAAATAGAGAGATTGGAAATACACTGTCTTTCTAAAACATTGTAGAAAAATTTAGGAGAAATGTGGAGAAGCATTGTGATTAAATGCTAGTTTGATAATAACACAAAGAAAATTTTGTGCTATCATTCAGTAATAGAAACTGGCTCGTCTGTGCCTTCCAGAATGGAATTGTTCTACCCTATGGTGTCTGCCAAATGTTCCTGAAGACATTTGGTTGCTGAACTATGTGATATAAATCTTAAGAAATAACTGAGAGAAACAGTCATTCAAAGCAATTTGTTAAAAAAAAAAAACAACACCAAACTTCGCTTCATTGAATTTCTCTCTCCTGTGCAAATAAGGAAAGGAAGTCCTCCAAAACCATTTGTTGGTTTTATTTTTAAAATCCTTTTCCAAACATTTACAAATGCCCTTGTGTTCAGCGCCAGCAGAACGCGCTGAAGTACGTGACGGAGGAGTGGTCGCAAATCGAGTACGAGCTGCTGCGGGAACGAGGGCTCTGGGGACCCCCCATCGGCTCCCACCTGGACAAATGGATGCTGGAGATGACTGAGGGGCCCTGCAGAATGAGGAAAAAGATGGTGCGGAACGACATGTTTTATACTCAGTATCCCTACATGCCCGAGGCTGAGCAGGAAACAAACTTGCTGGTAAGTGTTCAGGAGTTTGGGATGGGCACTCTTGCAAAAGTGGTTTTTTTTATTTGGGCAGTTTTTTCTTAAGAAATGTGTTTTCTTCTGTTGGTGTAACCTGGTATTTTGTCTGTCTATCCTAAGTGGTTGGTAAAGTCGAGTTGTTCCTCATGATATATTTAGGGAAGGGACTAAATCACTTGGCTCAAAACCAAGCAAATTTGAAGACATTGCAATGTAATACGAGGTGTGCTGAGTGATCCTGTCAGCAAACAGCACAGGCATCTTTACAAAATTGCAGAGGCTGGAAGTACCATTACCATGTGATGTTCTTGGCCTTAATCTAGATAGTGTGGAAAACAGTGATCTGGAAAAAAAATAATGAAAAGGCTACAGGCCTTGGTTTGGGTGCATGTATGAAATTTGTACACAACTGAAATTTGTACACTTCAATCCATGAAGATGAAGGTGGGCTGTGGAGCAGAAATATGTGTGGCCTTTGAAAGCTCAGCAGTTAGTTCCTGTTAATTTTGGAACACTGTTTTCAATAAACAAAGAAATCTTCATTATGTCTTTTCAAGCATGCATCTGTGCATGCAGGATTTTTTTCCCCCAATTTATGCCTGAGTGTCAAAGTACTTTTAAAAAGCAGAGAAAACAAAGAAGTCAGTAAGTTTTAAACTGTTAGATATTTTTTCCTGCTTGTGATCTGACTCAGTCGCTTGTAGTGACAGTCTAATTCACATGAAGTAGAGAACATGCCATCATACATTCTTCTCAAAAGTGTTCTTTCTCTGATGCTTATGTAATTGATGCCCTGTTTCCAGTCTGACTTCTCAAGCAGACTTCCTGAGACATCTGATGATACCATTCCTCAAAAGGTAAAGAAACAAGTACACTGACCAAAAGAATGTAAAATAAATACAACTTCTCCTGCATGTTAGGCAGTCTTAACAAGGCTTCTACGTTTGGCTTTCAACTTGCTCTTTCAGTAAATAATTCCAGACCTAAGGGTTTTTCCAGTAATCACATTAGAAGATGTTTCTGTGCTGTCCTCAATCTTCACCTAATAAAACTTTCTGTAGACCTTCCCTTCTTTGCTGCACACTAACAGGCTGTGTTGGGCTGTGCTACCACTGTTCTCACTGTGTGGAGTGTTGTGGCTTTGGGACCTGGAACTATTGGTCAGTGGAACACGTTTAGTAATGGGCAACACATCACTTGGAAGCACTTCCTGGGAAAGTGTTTCCTTCTAAGACAGGACCTGGGGAGTGTTTTTTCTCCTTTTTGGCCATAATGGGCTTTAAAAGGCCGACTTTTGTTAAAGCCCATATTAATTTTGTCTTAGCTGACTCTTCTCCATTTTGCTACTAATAAAAATGCACACATTTGCTTAAAAAATATGAATCCTGACTTGAAAAAACAGACTTGCTTGGAAGTGGCTTCTCTGCAAGCATTTCAGTATTCAGTATATGCCTTTCTCTTAATTAGAGTTTCAGTCTTGCCCATCACTAAGTACAGTGTGTAATGTGCGTTCACTCATTTTGAATTATTTTCAACAATAAACTAATTCATATAAATGCAATAATTCTAGTATACAGAGTGTCTAATATAAATTGTTAATGTTTTCCTTTCTTCGCCTTAGCAGTACTATAAAGGATTTCTCTTTGTAGGTTATACTTAAGTTGTTCCCACAAATGTTTTAAGCATTTTTTAAGTGGTTTTGTGCTGCTAAGGAGTGAAGACTTGGTTAAGCATTAGTGAGCAAATTAAATTACAGTGCTTTGAATTTTTGATTTTTGGGGGCAGCCAATTTGACCTGAATAATAAATTTCTGTGCTGATCTTAGTATCTTTATCATCCCAATCATCAACTTGTAATTAAGCTATAGTTTGATTTCTATTCTGAATGTTGCTTCCTTATCTGAGGAACGTAGCAATTATCCTGTGATAGGGGTTGGGACAGACAAAGAGAAGGAAACACCACACACACAAAAAAAACTCAAACCAAAACGATAAATGCTCAACAAAGCAAAAACCACCCCCCAAAAAAAACCCCAAAAGACCAAAAACACCACACAAAAGTACCAACAATGCTCAGATAATTACTTCAGGTACATACATATTCTCATGCCAGTCTCCTGCCCATAAGCCATCAGAAACTTTATTAAAAAAAGAAGCAACTGTGTTAATGAAGAATTTTTTGAGTCTTAAACCCAATCTCTGGGTGCTTTTAATTCATACCAGTTTCCACATCGTTGTGTCTTCCTGAGGCAATTTTTAATTTGAATTGCTGCCTAAGAAAGAAGTCCGCTGGCTAACAAATAAACTGCATATGTTGGTAGGGAGTAAAAACATTATAAAATCAGTCTTAAGCACAAGAATCCCAGCCTTTTATGACAGTTCATAACATATTGGCTACACTTACTCCCTGTGTTGTAGTTTTATCTGCAGGCTTTTCTGCAGCCCCATTATTGCTTGATGTGCTCTGTAGCTCCTTACAAATAAGCCAACAGATCAGACCTCCTGAAGAGTCTCTGTTCCTGTCTGTGTTGATGTATGAGCACGAACAAAACACTCCATGGGCATGCACTGTGCTGCACACCCTGTTCCTGCAACCCCTTCAGTGAGGGACTGAGGGAGGAGTTTGCTGACCAGGTGGTTTCTTCCATTATTCCCAAGAAACCTGCTCGCTACCGGAGAGCCATCAGTTACGACAGCAAGGAGTACTACATGCGCCTGGCCTCCGGCAACCCCGCCGTCTTCCAGGACGCCATAGAAGAGAACACAGTGGGTGAAACAGCCCAGCAGGAGCCAGAGCACGGGGAGGACACTATTGCAAGAGTCAAAGGTTAGATGGTTTGGTTTGTCATCTTCTCATGTATTTGTGTTAGGACAAGTTTAAGTCCTGCAGGACTCTTGTTGTTCTCTCTTAGCATTGGGTCAGTAATTTGGAAGATTACAGGTTTTGAGAAGTTAAATTTTCATGTCTCAGGGTTTTGTTTATCTGTCTCTGTTCTCTTCCAGGCCTGGTGAAGCCTCCCCTGAAACGATCTCGCTCTGCTCCTGATGGAGGAGATGATGACAACCAGGACCAGTCACAGGATCAAATTGTTGAGGGGAGTTCTATTGATGAAGAGGAGAAAACTGACAATACAACTTTGCTTCGACTTCTTGAAGAAGGAGAGAAGGTACTGTGTATTTCAAACACGCTAAGAATTTAATGCACTAGAATGTCTTCATTATCTGTCCCAAGCATTAATTAATGTCCTATATACCTTCCTTGATCTGTATATTTCATCAGCTACTTCCTTGAAATGTGTGCATTGTGTGCCTGACTCTAAAAATGCTCTACTGGAAACTTTTTTTTCCTTTTTCTTTTTTACTTTTTTTTTGTATATGTGTGTGTATGTGTTTGTTTGTTTGTTTGATTTTTTGTTTACCTTCTGCCCGCAAGGGAAAAATTCACATGTCCTGAAATGAAGCTTGTGAGCTTATCCCATGTTTGATTTCTTGTTCTGTCAACTTAATGATCAGGGTAGAAAATAAACATTGAACATATAAGTGCCGAACTTGGCTCACTGTTCCTGATTAATTTTTGCCTTCATTTAGAATGGGAAACCTTGATAAGTAGTATTTTATCCCCAAGATCAGTGTTGATTTACCATGCTGTGTATTTGGTATTTCAGAGTTTGTCCGTCTGAAGTATACCATTAAATAGCGTTCTGATCATGGTTGAGTAGGCTGCAGGTTCTAAAATATGTTCAGGCAGCAAAGTGCAAGTGGATAAACTGGTAGTAAATAGATACATTCATGTCATACCAATGAGTCTATCCAACCTCTTCCCCAGTTACTAGTCACTGGCATTAAGTCTGATTAAAGGAGAGACTGGCAGGATTTTTGCTGTATGTACAAGTAACAAAGCAGTGTCTGGGACTTGTTCCAACAGAGCAGTGGTCTGAGCCTGTGCTCCTTAACCTGCTTTCCCTAAGCATCTGCTTTTCCTCCCAGATCCAGCACATGTACCGCTGTGCTCGGGTTCAGGGCCTTGACACCAGCGAGGGGCTGCTCCTCTTTGGGAAGGAGCACTTCTACGTCATCGATGGGTTCACCATGACAGCCACCAGGGAGATCCGGGACATCGAGACACTGCCTCCAAAGTGAGTACAGCCACAGAGTCTCCTTCATCCTTAGGAGCTGAACAAGAAGTATTCAGTGAGGTTTTTGATGAGTCAGCTCCAGGATAATGTAAGATGCAGGAAGACCTCAGGTGCTGAGCAATTTGTAGTATGGTGTATTGAGAAAATCAACTGTTTCTGTAGCTGGACTCTCATATTAATTAATTGGATAGTTCTTTTAATTTCTCTTATTTTTAATCATGTCTCTCTTGCCTGTTATGTTCCTTTACAGGATGCATGAGCCAATCATACCTAGGGGAGCAAGGCAAGGTCCAAGTCAACTCAAAAGAACTTGCAGCATTTTCGCATATGAAGACATCAAGGAGGTGCATAAAAGGAGATACCTTTTGCAGGTAACTTAGACACTATATTTGGAGTGTTATGACTATGGGATTTTTTAAAATGGAAATCAGTACATAACTGATGCATATTTGGAAAGTGAAGCTTCTGACTGTGTTGAAATGGAAGCTTTTAGGTTGGGCATCCTTGTTGGAATTTACCCAGGTTTAGTTTATTGGGTGTGTTAGTCAGTGGCAGTGGTCCAAAAATAAAATATTTAGTTGCACTAAGCAAAGTCTGCTTCACTATAATTTGGTGCCACATGTAGCATGACTAAACTGCCTGTGCCTGACCTTCAAAGGTGACAGAAAAATAAGTTGGTGTTGACATGGGTTTGTCTTCTTTGTTTTCAGCCAATTGCAATTGAAGTTTTCTCAGGAGATGGACGGAACTATCTTCTAGCTTTCCAGAAAGGGGTTAGAAACAAAGTTTATCAAAGGTATTGTGAAATAAATTAGAACATTTAACATGAATGTTTGCAAATACCTGTGTGAAGGCTTTTTTGGTGTCTGCTAGCACCTTAGTGCTGCAGGAAAGAGCCACTAGAAGGCACTACATGCCTTCAAGTGAGAAGAGGCTCCTGCGATTTTGTTTGCGATGTTGTGGAGCTGCTCAAAAGGAAGTCTGTAACTGTCCTAAATGCATGCTGCTTCTCAGGAGATGGCATCCCAAGGACAGAAACACTAATCATAATTTTTTCACTACTGCTGCAGGTTTTTGGCTGTGGTGCCATCTCTGACCGACAGCTCAGAGTCGGTGTCTGGGCAGAGACCAAACACCAGCGTAGAGCAAGGGTAGGTGGTTCTGTTCTACACAAGCTCTGTGGCTCATCAGTTTCCAATAAATGATGCATTGATGTCAGGATTGTCTGGAGAGTGTCAGAATTAATGTTATCAGTATGCAGATACATTCTGAAAGGAATTGGAGTGCTGAAGCCATCAGATTTATCCAAGTTGTTAAAAATATTTTACTCATCAGCCACCACTTGCACTGAATTGCATAATTAACATGCATAATTTTACAGTGTGTGTTTAGACTTCTAAAAACAGGTACTGCTAAAGAAAAAAGGAACAGAGATATATTCTTCTGATTTATAACTTTTAATCTTGAAATGTTGGGTTGTCTTGTGAAGATGTAACCCAGCTCTTACTGCAAAATAAAAAAATTCACTTTCTTCTTCCCACTAGGTCTGGCTTGCTTAGCACTTTAGTGGGAGAAAAATCTGTTACTCAAAGATGGGAAGTAAGTATGAAAATGTTGGGGTATTTTTTGTATTAAATTCTACATTTTGGAATCATACCTAAATAATCAGTACACATTAAGTTCCATCTTCTTATTCTAGCAAGTGGAACATACTGTTATAGAAAGTGTATCTCAGCATTTAATTTTTAGTATTTCATGATGTCATCATCAAATAGGAAATGGTTCTACTGTTGAAAATGCAGGGGGAGGGCTGTAGTAAAAAGTAGAGTGAGCAATGCAATATTGAAGTAAGTTTCTGTGTTTGGGGAGGGCTGCCCATTGACTGGGAGGTTGACATTTGATGGTTGTGAAGTGAAAACTTTACTGTGCTGTTATCTGTCTTCCTTAAAGAGAGGAGAAATCAGTAACTTCCAGTACCTGATGCACTTGAACACTCTGGCTGGCAGATCCTATAACGACCTCATGCAGTACCCTGTCTTCCCCTGGATCCTCGCAGACTATGACTCAGAGGTAAACAAAACATTCTGTCAGCCTTGTTAGTAATCTTTTATAAGTTGGAGGTTTCTATTTTGTTTCTCCCACTTCTCAGCAGGGAGGGTATTACAGAATCTTGGCTGTGCTGTTTTTACAGATGTTATTGGTCTGTGCACAGGTGAGGCCTGAGATCCAGAGAGAGACATTTGCCCCTCTACCTTGAGGGAGTTCCTGTAAATGTCTGCATTAGCTTTAAACTGAGTATTCTGAAGTATGCTAAGCATACAGAGAAAGAATCCTTGTCCAGAAGACTGTGGTAGGGTCTGCTATAAAATCTGGCCCCAGAGTGAAATAATTTGCTTTTGAAAAAGGCGAAACATCCTATTAATGCTTTTGTGGACAGACATTGCCACCAACCAGCTCATTGCATAAAATATTGTTATTTTTGTTGAGTATTTATGAAAAAATTAGGGACAGGATAAGAGGAGCAGGGCACAAGTTGTGCAGAGCCCAGATGTGATTTAAAATAAAATATGCTGTCTCTCTTGAATCAAACTGAAGGACTGTTTTAAGCATATCCAACATTGCACTTGCTGTGTGTGTAGAAAGCAGGGATAACAGCCTTAGGAGGAGGTGGTGTTAACTGTGGTAATCAGCAGTGCTGAAACGATGTGGTTTGGTTTTATAAAATCTTTGTCTGTTTTATTTTTAAAGGAACTGGATCTTACAAATCCCAAAACATTCAGAAACCTGGCCAAGCCCATGGGAGCTCAGACAGAGGACAGGTTAGCCCAGTACAAGAAGCGCTACAAGGATTGGGAAGATCCCAATGGTAAGTACAAGTAACAATCCATCCTGCAGAAAGAGCAAAGGAACATTTGCCTGTCATCATGGGAGGGACTCACAGATTTTTTTATAATGTGGGTAAAGAAATCTGGATATGGATGTGCAGAACTCTACCATGTTTTTTTAGTGATTGTCCAACAAAGACTAAATTAGAACAAATGGACTTTGGCTTTCTTTGTGTTGTTTGTTTTAAATCCAAAACCGCTTTGTTTATATGTAAAAACAAAGAACAGTTGCACATTTTGATGAGTTTAACATTATCTCAAGACTGGAATGGGCAGGCACTTGAAGCACACAGCCAGCTGTGTCTGCTAATACAGTTTGATTGCTCCTGCATGAAAATCAATAGTATAAAGAATGCAAATGCTTCTGCATTAGCAGTATTATAGCTTTTTCATTTCTAATCTTATGGTGTGGGGTTTTTTGGCTAAGGCAACAACAGCTTCTTAGCTAAAAAGCTTCAGAATGAAATGTTACCTATTCATGATTTTAGAGCTTTTTTATATATTGGAAATAAATATATGTGTTTGGCAAGACAAGTTTTCTTGTGTGCTTTCATTGAGAATAGATGCCTGTTTAAGCACTGCAGTGCTTTGTCAAACAGCAGTGAGTGGCAAAGACATTCATTTCTAGAAACTAATCAGTATTTTCTAAGTGTGCTTATGCAGATGTTTTGAATTTAACAAAATATATTTTTTTAAATGTATGTTCAGCAGAAACAACTGTAGTTGCCCTGCAATATTTCAATTAGTTAAAATTAAAAATGAGTAACCATTCAGTACTGTTTTGCAGAACCCTGTTGAATTAGGACTACTGCACTCCAGTCCAAACTCAAGTGTCAAAGCATAAAGCTTTCAGACATCTGAGAATGAAAGTTACAAATTCCAATTTTGAATGTGTCCAAGGCCACAGAGTAATTAAAATACAGTATTAATTTTTTTTTTAGTAATACTGATTCTGTCACCTAACTACTTTATTTCTCCTATGTTTATGATTTTTAATCTGCAGGGGAAACCCCAGCCTATCACTATGGGACCCACTATTCCTCAGCCATGATCGTGGCTTCCTATCTTGTCCGGATGGAGCCTTTTACTCAGATTTTCTTACGGTTACAGGTAAAAATTACATCGCCTCACTTCAAGTTTCTTGCCTGCTGTATATTTCAGACTTTACTGGGAAATGAAATCAGTCAGCTTTGTTTTCATCAAATATCATAGAAGAGATACCTTTTAGCAGAGTTCTTTCTGCCTGGAAGGTTTTTGATGTGTCTTTTAAAAAGATGCGATGGAATTCATCTTTTTTTCTTTTTCTGAATGTACGCAAAACGAAGTGTCAGCAGACAAAAACCAAAACAAGTTTTGTTGTGAAAAAATAGTTTGCCTTTTCTCTGAAAGAGACTAGACTTGAAATCAGACAGATGACTGTTTTCTTAAAGTTCCGTATATCTGTGTCTAGTTTCCTGTTATCACGTACCTGAAAGTAACGCAGCTAAGAGTGGCTGTGTTAGAGAAAGAAACGTGCCACGCTGTAGTGTCTTCACTTGGCAGAGGATGTTGTGCTTTGCCTTCCTGGCACAGCCTGGTGTGCTGAGGGATGCTGTGCCACTGATGTGCTCCTGTCTGTGCCCTGCAGGGCGGTCACTTCGACCTGGCTGACCGCATGTTCCACAGCGTGCGCGAGGCCTGGTACTCCGCCTCCAAGCACAACATGGCAGACGTCAAGGAGCTCATCCCTGAGTTCTTCTACCTCCCTGAGTTCCTACTCAACTCCAACAACTTCGATCTAGGTAGGCAGTAAGAACTTGACGCAGCGCTGTGGGTGGCAGAACATACTCAGATATCCTCAAGCAGCGAGTCCTCATTTTAAGCAGTTAATACAAAGTGTCTTCTGAGAATTGCAGAACTAGTCCCTGAAAGGATTTTTGTTTGGAGTGATGTATTTTTGTCATTTTGGGGTTTTTTACCAGTTCAAAAAGCACAGATAATCATGTTTTACTTGGAGTTTCTCTGCTTTGCATTTTTCTCCATGTAACCTACTCCATGATGGTGTTCACCATCCTTGTTGTTTATTTTTTTTTTAACTTCTCAAAATCTGTTTGACAAATCTTCACTTTTAGAACTTCATTTGAAAATATTCCTGAAGGTTTTTTGAATTGTCACAGCTTTTGTGACAGTGATTATTCAGCAGGAGTCATGTAGGAGAGCTGTTTGTTGGAGGTGCACGTTCCTTATTATACGTCTCTCTTAACAGTGGCATTAAGCTCTTACATTCTGAGCTCTGTGCAGTGAATTTAGTAGCAATAATAAAGATTAATAAAATCATAGGTTTTAATGGCCGCAAAGCTTCGTTCAAAATCTGCCATAAGAGATTGGAAGCACAATCATGAAAAAAAAAGAAAAGTAAAACCTAAAGAACAACCTACAAAACCTCTCCTGGCTGTATTTTACACAGAAGAATATGGGTATTACTGAAAAAATGTTAAGCTTTTGTCCACTTATCTTTGTAGCTGATAATTTTGGACTGTAAACATTGGAAATTCTTCACTGCATTTGGACCAACAGTAGAAAAGGTTTTTTAAGGAACAATTTTCAAACACTGAGGTGCTTTTAATTGTGGTAATTTGTAGCAATCCTGCTCCCCTTCCTCCCAGGTGAAAAGAAAGGGAGATTTGAAGTTTGGTGATGCAAGTAATGTTTCTGTTGGAGCATTGCACTTTTTTTGTTTGTCCCTGTAAAAGTTGGAAATTTGTTGGTTTTCCTCTGAGTTAATAGGAAGTGTGGAATTGTCTCTTGACAACAAGTGAATATAACTGAGGAGTTTTACCAAATACATTTTTGGTGATCACAGCATGCCACCATTTAATGTCCAGAGTGAGAAGGGGGCTGTCCAGGCCAGGGTGAATGTATTGTGCCCAGGCCATGGGCACATCAGGGGAATTGCCAGTACCCTTGGGCATGGAGCTTGTGGGGGACACCAGTTAGCTCTGCACAGTTAGGAAATGAGTATTTGGTTACATCACGGGAGTACAGGCTATTCTCAGGAGTATAACGACAATTTCATTCTATAATACAATACTATTTTCCTGTTCACAAGACTTAGTGAGGAATATTTGGGTTCTTTCTCCCGAAAGCACTCTTACAAGAACAACTGAGGCAGAATTTTTCATGTTTTATTGCCTGACATTTAAAATGCAGATGGTATTTTAAAGAAAAGACTGAAATGGCTTCCTTTATACATACAAGAGATTAGAATTTTTTTTCTTTTTTCTTTTTTTTTCTGTTGCAATTCTGTTTCAGTGCTTCTGTCCAATTTTTTTCCTTCTTTTTGTTTTTTATTAGGTTGTAAACAAAATGGCACTAAACTTGGTGATGTAATACTCCCTCCATGGGCAAAAGGAGATCCTCGGGAGTTTATCAGAGTCCATCGGGAGGTAATTTGAATTTTAATGGCAATAGTAAAAAAATGTCTGTTGGGACTTTCCACTGCACATTAATCCAAGCTCAATTTGTGCAGTCACAGGCCAGTTGTGAGTTCAGGGTTGGTGTCTGATTGAAGGTCTGTAGAACCAGTGTTTCCTCTCCTTCCTTTTTGGCTACAGAGTGCTTTGAGGCGAGACTTGCTTCAATGAAAAACTTTATCAAAACATAACAAAAATATGCCAGATCACGTTCTGAGTTTTTCCTGGTGGCAAGTGTAGTAAACTCAACTAGTGAGCAATTTGTCTCATTTTAATGCATGCCTTCTGAATTTCAGGCTCTGGAATGTGACTTTGTGAGTGCTCACCTGCATGAGTGGATTGACTTGATCTTTGGCTATAAACAACAAGGTCCTGCTGCAGTAGAAGCTGTAAATGTCTTTCACCATCTCTTCTATGAGGGACAAGTGGACATATATAACATCAATGATCCATTAAAAGAGACAGCTACCATAGGATTCATTAATAACTTTGGACAGATACCAAAGCAGGTATACCCTTCGTAGAATTCTTATTTTCCAGTTAACACTCAAATTGAAACGTGTTAATATGAAACAGGAAAGTGTTTCAGGAGTGAAACTTCTTGGGAGTGTTTGACTTCATATCACTGGAAGAAAATTTATGAATATTTAAGTTTCCTTCATAAATTACACAAAGATCAACTTTGGGCTTTGCTTATGAGATTAGAAATGTCTTTTTTCCCCTTTTACATCCTTAAAATAAAGGCATAATGAATTGTGGCTCAACTCTAGAAAGCAGTATAAAAAAAAAAAAAAGAGAAGTATGTTTCTGCTGCCAAGTCACGGGGGAGAAGTGAAAGTGCAACTTGAAAGTAGTGCCTAGTGCTAAGATATTTGAAGTTACCCTGTAATAAAACAATTTCTGTATTAACTTCTGCTCCTTTTTTTTACCCTAGTCTCATAGGTGATTCACTCTTGTAGGAGAGCTGTAGTTAAAGAGCAATAAAGACCCATTTTTGGTACAGCTTTAAAGTTTGTGTTCTCTTCAAGAGACTACACTAAATAATTCAATGTAGTATTAAATCTGGGGGTTCAGGTTTGAGGGGTCTCAGTGTTGGTTGTTTCGATTTGGGTTTTTTATTGCACGTTTCTTTGGAGTCTTTTTGCTCTCCAGTGAAAATATTCTATATCATTGGTGAATATTAATCCTAGATCTGGTGGAAGCCACAGATACCCTCAGCAATTTGCTGGGAACTCAAGCCATGTGTTGGAAACTCTAAACTCAACTCTCAGCCCATAATGCTTTGGGGCAGCCACAGGATATTTCCTGTGGCAGCTCTTAGAGCTGTCTGTCTCTCATTGCTTGGAAGGAAGGCTAAGAACTGCTCATCTGTCTTCTGTGGCTTTTCTCCTTTCCCTTCCTTGCTGTCTCTCAGTAATCTAATTATGTAGTGGCTGTAGGGTTTTCTCCTCTTATGTAATAACCAATCCCTGTGTTGTGATGATAATCAGACATGGCCCAGCTAAAGCCAGATGGACAGACAGGGAGTGGGGCAGAGGGCAGGGCAATAGAAGAGCACTGCAGCTGAGTCCAGAGCTCTGCCAGCATCTTCAGATGCCTGTTAGGTACAAACCTGTGGTCAAATCTACCAGGAATTGCATGATGCTTTGTTAGAGGAAATAAACTGCAATAAACTTGGGAAACCCAAAACTTCTTAAAGGCTTTGTTGGTTGTGTGAGCTCTTGGAACACATTTTTATGTAACTGTAGAGTTTTGCTGTTCCCCTCTGTTATTTTTCCACGGAGGATGCAGAGCAGGTTCTCAGTGACATGGCTGCTGTGCATTTTTGCACTCCTTTCCTGCATGATGTAACATGCATCTTCTTTATCCCATCACTTCCACTAGTAACGTGCCTGGCAGTTTGGGTTTGTATTTTAAAAAGTTGTGATGCAAAACCTTGCAGAGCTGATGGTGGGTTTGGAAGAGGGGTCTCACACACTCCATGAGATGCCACAGCCTGAGGGGGCAGGGCAACTTCACTCCTTGTTTTTTGTATTGTTTGTTGAAGTTTTTTTAAAATGTTCATCACGAGTTATTAGTGAATATCGAGAGCATAAAGTGACATTTGCTGACTTGTAGAATTTTTAGAAGGGGTATTGGACATATTTATGATCTTTTTAAGGTTGTGCCCTTGTGAATCTGTAACTTTTGATGATCATTGGCTTATTGATGAATTTCAGCTTTTCAAAAAACCCCACCCACCAAAGCGTGTCAGAAGCCGTCTGAATGGAGAGGCTGTGGGAGCCTCTGTGCCCCCTGGTTCCACAGGTGACAAAATCTTCTTCCATCATTTGGACAACCTGCGACCATCTCTTGCTCCAGTGAAAGGTAAACTCTAAACCCACAGTAGTTATTGCTGTTTCTTTGCCCAAGCATTCAGAGTTTCACCAAGATAGTAGTACTTTTCCATCTTTTTCTTACTTCTGGTGTTCTTACTGCCTGTAGTTTTGTGAGAGACAAATTCAAAATATCCTGATGTTGTACAATTATGTTCTTAGCAACCTTAAAGGAACTTGGGAAACACCATAGCTGCACCAGTTTAATGTAACATTTTTAAATAGAG
The DNA here is from genome assembly GCA_013186435.1 of Turdus rufiventris. NCBI lineage: Eukaryota > Metazoa > Chordata > Aves > Passeriformes > Turdidae > Turdus > Turdus rufiventris. Next base: position 9,050,717 of record PYHW01010582.1, on the reverse strand, counting down.
GGATCAAATGGAGCCCAAGCCCTCTTTGTAAGTTTGAGTTTACCAAACAGCATTCAGAGTACATTGTTTCTGGGCCTTTGATAGCCTCTATTTTTGTGATTTTCACAGCAAAAGGATTATTTATCACAGTGCTGAGAAATATTAAGGAATGTTGGCAGGATAGTGTGGTACTGGTAGCTGCACTGAGACAAGAGAAAGTGGTTTTTGAGTTCACATCTGACTTTGGACTGAACAAAACTTAATTGTCTGAGAGGCAGGTAAATTCTATACAGGGATTTTTTTGCTATCTGAGTAAAGAAATCTGTGGCTCCCTGCTGTAAAGAGAGAAGGACATTCTATTAAATGGGGCATAGCAGGGCCTAGTGAGAAGATTCTAAGTCAGGAAATTAGAAAGCACTGATCTATATTTGGCTCTGCATTTGTTAGCAATGGAGCAGAAGTTGCCATCACTGCAGCTGAAGCAAAGAATGTGTAAATAGCCACTACAGAGACCTTGCTTTGACAGAGCAGCAGGTCGGATAGAATTTGTCTCTCCCAGCAATAAAACATAACCCCCATCTTCTTTTTCAGAGCTCAAGGAGCCTGTGGGACAGATTGTGTGTACTGATAAAGGCATTCTGGCAGTAGAACAGAACAAAGTTCTCATCCCACCCACGTGGAATAAAACATTTGCCTGGGGCTATGCAGATCTCAGCTGCAGACTGGGTACCTATGAGTCAGATAAGGTTTGTAATCTGAAATTTGTTCCAGCAATTAGTACTCAATAGAGAAAAAAACTGTTTATAACAATGGACATGTATTTCACATGTGAATGAAATAATCTTCTGCTGCATCAGTTTTATTGCTCCCTGTTGAGGGTCTTCTTCAAGATGCTGGCAGAATAACATTTATTCATAATAGTTTTTTACTAAGTCTTAGGGACTTAGTGAGTGCAAGGTAGCAGCCGGGTTTTTATTTTTTATGTTATAAACTACTAACTAGTTCTGCAAGTAATTCTTTGTTTTCTGCATTTTTAGGCTGTGATTGTTTATGAGTGCTTGTCAGAATGGGGTCAGATCCTGTGTGCCATTTGCCCCAACCCCAAATTAGTTATCACTGGAGGAACAAGCACAGCAGTGTGTGTGTGGGAAATGGGTGTCTCCAAAGAAAAAGCTAAAGCACTCACACTGAAACAGGTAAAATACAATAAAACTGCCTTGCATGTAAATTTATGTTATTAGATCAAAGTAATTATGTAATGATTACTGCTCACCTTTGAAACCATGAGTCCAGCACATCTCTGGAGAATGAAGCAGTTGAGATAGCAATCTGCATTGCAAGTGGGCAAAATGCATCTTTAAAACTGCATTGTTTATAAGAATAGTGGATCACCAGGAGCTTTCTGGAGAGAAAGGGAATTTGGTGGTGATGTTAATAAAATTATACAGGTGAGTTTTGAAATGATCATCTGCGTTGTAGTGTTATCTGTGATACCCCCATCTAAAAACTGTGTCAGGAAGGCCAGTGAAGGGAGGCTAACTTAAAGGTTGATTTTTCTTCTTTTTTGAAAAAAAAAATTAATTACAGAACTTTTTAATCTAAAACAAGCACACATGCTTTAATGTCAGCTGCAGCTAAATGCAGAGTAAGTTTTGAGTGTTTCCTAAAAAACAACAAACCAAACAAATGTAACCAAAAAAACCCAACCACAACTAAGTCAAAATATTCTAGCAGCTGTGTATCATTGTTATAGGTTGTGTTGCTGTTCCATTAATAGCAAGACTCTTTTTTTAGAGGAAGTCTATACCTAAATTTATGAAAAGAAATTAAGGTAATTATTTAATAACTTCCCTTGTGCAGTACTCAACTGTCCAAAGCTGATTTTCTAAAGTGTTTTACTTAAAAACTGTAAGAGATGAAACACTGTATCTTAAATTTTGTGGCAGCATATTTGAATACGTTTATTGTGTTCAGCAAATTTTCTTTTAACTGAGTAAGGCACAGTAATCTGACTGTATTTCAGACTCTTTTTTCAATATTTAGATGAAGCCTAAAATGTAAAAATAAGGCCTGATATGAGTAGGTGCTCATATTTTTCTCTTCCTTCCAGTTGACTTTGCCTTTTTGGTTGCAACTCTTTCTTGTCTCTTGTCTTTTCTCTTAGTCATCAGCAGTTACTGTAGGAGTCGTTAACTTCTATTTTCAGAATGTAATTTCAGGTGCAGCCTGGAACATTTTCTGAGCTGATAAACAGGCTACAGATGCAGAATGGGTTTTTCTTTAGTGGAATGATATGTAACATTAGACCCTTGAAATTTTGTTTTGTCAGAATTCTTTTTAAATGGAAAAAAATAATACTTTTACCATTTTCAGTGATGGAAATAGTTATCAACTGAAGACTTATCTTCTGATAGGATATTCTGGTTACGTTACCTGAATCTTTCAGGCAAGAGGGTTTAATGTGGAATCTTTGTGCTCCTGTCCTGATCTGTGCTTTTGCTCCTGCCTTGTGTTTTGCAGGCACTGCTGGGTCACACTGACACTGTCACGTGCCTGACGGCATCGCTGGCGTATCACATAATCGTCAGCGGATCCCGAGATCGCACATGCATCATCTGGGATCTGAACAAGCTCTCCTTCCTCACACAGCTCCGAGGGCACAGGGCTCCCATCTCAGCACTCTGCATCAATGAATTAACGGTGAGAGCCAAATGCATCTGCCAGGCTGCCCTGGGAACAGTAGCAAGAGTGGGAAATCATTAAACCAGCTAGGCTCTCCTGTTAACTTGGCAGAACCCAGATAACTCATCTGAAAACTGATTAACAACTGGTTTAGGGAATAACTTGTGCCATTTGTCCAGAGCTGTACGTGGGTGCATTCCATGCAGAGTGGCTTGAGCTCAGAAGAGATTATTAACAGTGCTGGAAGCAGTATAGTTAGTGTGACATTGCAAGTGAGCTGCCAGACCTGCCACAGGAGCTAAGAAATGCTTTTGATGCATGACCTTGGCTTCCCTTGTCTTAAGTTGGATTTAAAGGAAATGGGATACCTTGGGTGAAACTGCAGCGCCAGTTGAAGTGGAAACAGGCATATCCTAAAAAAGCTCCTTTCTCTGGTCTTGTGAGTTACAAATCACCATTTATCCAGCTCCCATGCATGGCCATCAGGACAGGGTGGACCCTGTTGTAGCTGGAGCAGATGCAGTGGTTGAAAGCAAGACAAGAGAGGGCTGTAAATCAGGCAGAGGGTAGCAAGTGGCACAGTTTATTAGCTGCTGGTGGTCTGGTTGTAGCGCTGCCAGTGCTTCAGACTGCAGCTCCTGTTTTTCTCTGTATTTGTTTGAATAGTTCCCAATAAGTAAGCAAATTACATTTAAGGTGGTACATATTTGTTCAAAAAAGCAGAGTCAAAATGAGCAGTCTTTGGAAACTGAAAGCACTAAAAAATAGGCTGTTGGATTATTATTCTGTGGGAAGGGGAAGAATTGGTCAACTCATTCTATGTTGCAAATAGAACAAATAGGTTGCTACTAAGTGTAGTTTTCTAGGTAGAGTTTTTTTAAAAAGGCATATAATCCTAAAGGTTTCTTCAACTGGCCAGACTCCTTTAGAATAGAATTTCCTGAAAAGTGCCAGCCTTGCAACTTGACTCTGTATTTTTGCTGAAAAATACCTGCAACTTTGCATTGAAATCTGGAGGTGTTATTTGTCGTTGCAGGGAGACATTGTGTCCTGTGCTGGCACTTACATCCATGTGTGGAGCATTAATGGCAGCCCTACTGCAAGTGTGAACACCTTCACTGGCCAAAGCCAGCAGATAATGTGTTGTTTTGTGTCAGAGATGAACGAGTGGGACACCCAGAACGTCATCGTAACAGGACACTCAGATGGAGTTGTCCGGGTAGGTACCAGGAATCACTGCCTGGAAAATAAAGTTTATGTCTCAGTGGTAGTAGTGTTTAGAGAAGACATGCCCAGGACCAAAAGCAGTCCTGCTGTACTTGGGAGTTTCATCTGAAAAGTTTTTTCTCCTTTTTGATGCCCTGTTTGGGATGTGGTAACCAGCAATAGTCAGCAGGGCATACATTTTCCTTCCTGCTCTGTTTTGGTCACCAGCTTTCATGGCTGGAGACTGTTGTTTTGATTCACCATTTTAGTTTCACACACCTTGAGACAATTAATTTTGCTGCCTGGAAAGAAAAGAGATCACTACAAGTCTAACCTAATTTTCAGTACTTTCATGTGCAGCCTTAACCAGAGTCTGCTGGTCAGAGACCTGTGGGGAGTGGATTCGGACATGAACACATGTGTCTTCTTATAGTTTCTAGTCCTCAAAAACAGGGTATAGTATGGAGATGTGACCTGCTTTGCATGCTCCCAGTGCAATACACAGTTCTACTAAGGCATTTTAACTCTACAAGTAGCTCAGGAAAAAGCCAAGAGTTCAGTAAGTGTCACTCTGCTTATCCCCTGTCCCTCCAGTTCTGGCGGATGGAGTTTTTGCAAGTGCCAGAAACACCAGCTCCAGAGCCTGTGGAGATGCTGGAAATGCAAGAGGACTGTCAGGAAGCACAAATAGGTATGTCTCCTGATAAGTGTTTGGTATTTCCCTGTTGTGTCTGATCTTTGCTATAGGTAGGTGAAGTCCTGTGGTTATACAGACCAGAATAAGATGATGGAGATTTTATCTCGAAAGGCAGTAGACACATTGTGCCCACAGCAGTGAGCAGAGCATCTGAGTTCTGTGTTCCTCACCTTGCTTAAGGTAGTTTCATATTGCTTCAAGTTAGAAAAAACATTGCCTATCATAGCTTTTTTTTCTGTGAAAGTGGAACTTTTCTCTGTGTTTGTTTCTGCTGTTGGTATTACTCGATGGATTGTCCAAAAGCTAGATACTTTTAGTATGAAATGGAATTATAGCATAACAGCTGAGTTAAATGTACTAATGGAACAGCTTAAACAAGACAAGCAATGATATCCCTTACTGCTCTTGGAAAATTTTGGTCTGTGCTTTATGATTCTTTCTTTTAGCAGTCTTGTCTTCTTCTTGCCCTCTTTATACTGAAGATATGATCTGGATTTGAGTCTGAATCTTATGATACTCATTAGTAATTATTATATAAATACAGCTTTTGGTTATTTTCAGTGTCACTTGGAGTATAAATGTCTTTGATAATTGCTTTTTTGTGAAAACAAGTCCTGTTATTAGCAAGTCTGCATCCTATTTTTCAATCAGAGTATTAGCATAGCTGACTCTGCTTACTGGTGTAAGTTTTGCTGAAAGGTTTTGCCAACTTGAGTGTTTCTGAAGGTTTTGCTCCTTTTGTCTATCATGGCCCTCCTCAGAGGAACTGTTGTAGGAAATAGCTTCAGCTAAGGGGTGTTATTCTCTGGCAAGAGAGAAGAGTGCAAAAAAAGTGCCAAAAATATGAATGGTGTGATTCCTGGTAGGAACTGAATCTCTGAAAAGGCTCTGAGATGCCTGCATGCAGTGTTGATCCCCATTGGGTTGCAGGCAGAATAAGGAAAGAGCTCAGGCCATAACCAGGCTCAGTAACAGCACCTTGTCCCCTGTTGTGCCAATCCAGGGCAGGAAGCCCACGAAGAGGACAGCAGTGACTCCGAGGCAGACGATCCCTGCATAGGCCAGGACACAAAAGTGCAGGAGAGCCAGAGCCAGCCCAGCAGCACCAGCCACAGGCCTCGGTCATCATCTGCCAGAGCAGCAGCAGCGTGGTCAGCAGACAGCAGCTCTGACGACTCCAGGCGTTGGTCAGACCAGCTCAGCTTGGACGAGAAAGATGGATTTATCTTTGTGAATTATTCTGAGGGACAAGCAAAAATGCATCCCCACGCTCAGGTTAACCACCCCCACCCCAGCTATGCTGAAGCACGGCACTACAGCAAGCTCAAACCAGGTAAAAGAAGCCATGCACAGGCCTCAGTTTTATTCCTGAGTGAAATGTTACAGAAAAAGAGAAAAACTAGGATCTCTGAGGGAGATTCTTTTTCTTACTACAAAGTTGCAGTTATAAGTATGTTGGGGGAGGAGGGAACAAAAATGAGAAGGAGCAAATTTGCTTTATCCCCTCCCACTTTCCACTCCTTTGTAGGATACAGATGGGAGCGTCAGCTGGTGTTCAGGAGCAAACTAACTATGCACACGGCATTCGATCGCAAAGACAACGCACACCCAGCAGAAATCACCGCGCTCGGCATCTCCAAGTGAGTAGCTCACACCTGGGGCCTTCAAACGTTCTTGGATGTTGTCAGCAGGAGGAGATACCACTGATCATAACTGTTCTGTGGTGCTGCTGTTTGGGGCAGCCTTCTTCAAGGACTGAGATAAAAGCACTGAGGAGAGGGAGACCTGTTCAGCTGCTTTTTGCAGCTGGAGTGTTGCAGCTCTGTTTCCCAGCTGGGGCAGGGTCATTGGGGCGTTGGTTATCGCGCTGTACTTCACCATTTTACATTCTCTGCTGTGTAAAATCAGACATCAATGTCTGTGCGTTACCATGCCATAGCTGTTGCAGGAATGCTTTTGCTTTTGCTTGCAGGGATCACAGCAGGATCCTGATCGGGGACAGCCGGGGCAGGGTGTTCAGCTGGTCCGTGAGCGATCAGCCGGGCCGCTCCGCAGCCGACCACTGGGTGAAGGACGAGGGCGGCGACAGCTGCTC
>PYHW01010582.1:9019336-9044008 GCA_013186435.1 Turdus rufiventris | reverse complement strand
CCTCCTCTGGGCTCTTTCCCGTACAGAGTTGTAGGTGGGGTAAAGCTGTGAAATGCCACTGAACCCTGGGGAAAGATTGAGGCTGCTTAAACCGTGTGCAGGGCTGTGTGCATCCGTGAGGATGCTGATTACAGGGCTACTAGCAGGCAGCCTCAGACAAAATGTATGACATAGAGGATGTGTGTGAGCTCCCCTTACCCACAAACCAAAGTGCAAGTCTCCTCTCTGATCCACTGGGTCAGAAAAGGTGTTTCTACTTTTATCTGAGTCTAAGCTGGTAGCAACAGCTGTTTTTAAGCTATCTGTCACACAGTCTCATTGCATTGACTCTGTGGTGATCATTTGAGTTAAATTCTGCTTCTACCACACTCCATTGCATCTCCATGTCAGAGTAAGTTAGGACAGTTTTCTGGAGTTTGAAATCCCACAGCTGAATAGAAAATGGGTAGAAATGGAGAGGTTCTGTGTTCAGTGATGGTTGTGGTTTTTTTCTCTACAGGTGCAGCCGGTTTCAGTCAGAAATCAAACGGCTGAAGATTTCATCACCAGTCAGGGTGTGCCAGAACTGTTTCTACAACCTGCAGCATGAGCGGGGCTCAGAGGAGGGGCCCAGAAATTGATGGGGGCCTGGCAAACCTCATCCAGCCCCGCTGTTACCGCAGGGAGCAGTGAGAGCATCGCAAGGAGTTGGAATATTGTCTGTTTACACTTATGTTTATACTGCGTTCGAAGCACTAAGAGTAAAAAGGGATCATTGCATTGGGTTGTGTGGACAGAAGGCAGACGAGGAGAAGAGCAAGGCCCAGGAAGACATGGTTAATAACCACAAATCCAACAGAACTGGCAGCCCCTAAGCCCATGCTGACATGGCTGTCGAGAGAATCCTCGCTTATCCCAGCCACCCCTTCTTGTCTTGTTTTTGTAGAGTTAGTCATCTTAACTGGGGGGAGGGGAGGTCAAGGCTTTTTAGAAGATAGTTGTAAATCTGCCTTCTTCGCAAGCAACTGTGTATATTGTAAATAGGTATAACGGCCTTTTTATCTAAATATGAACTGCCTGTTACATGGGACTTCAGATTAACCACTGTACTTTGTGTGGCATCTTTATCTCATCTATCAATTCAGATACGAATGTTTAAAAAAAAAGAAACAAAAAAAAAATCCCAGAAAACTCGAAGGCATTATGTGTATTTCTGTTAAAAATCCAGTCTGTGCATGTTTGTTCTTTCAGTTGCCCACAGTATCTTAATTTAAGTGAGGCTATTCATAGAATTACGTGGATTTTTTCAAAAGAAAACATTTTTGAGAATAGGAACTTGGAGTATTTTATTCTAGCTGTAAGATAACCAGGAACTAAATTGTACACTTGTGTTGCATTTTATACCAAACTATTTACCACCTCAGTGTTGTTCATATTTAATAAGGCCTCTTTTATACATATGTCAGAGCTGCAGTTTTGTTAACTACTTACTGTTCATTAGTAGCTGATTCATGCAGTGCAAGAACCAGCTTTTATCTTCTTTAGTCAATAGGAATTGGCTTTTGCATATAGGTACAGAATTAATTCCTTGTGCATAAAATTTAACTGCTGTTGTCCCATAGCTTCTCTGCAAAACGCCTTTTTTGGAACCTTTTTGGCACTGCTGTGAAGCAGGGTGATCTTGGTCATGTCAGAAATGCTCCTCGGAGCTCTCTTTGTCTTTCAGCACACACCATCAGCTTGAGGACAGCAGTAAATTTCCACTATGGTTTTTAAGTTTCAATATGAATTTAATTGCAGTATTTTTTTACTACTCTGTCATTTATTTTGCACTACATGTAGGATGAAGTAGAGACACTGATATCTGCTGAGATTGGAGCACGTGCATTGGGATAGGCCCATGGACTGAATTTCTGCATGAGGTCTTGCCAGTGGGTTTTGGTTTGGGTGAGGGGGGAGAGGGAGGGCAGCAGGCAGGCTGGTGGTCGGTTTGGTTTTGTTTTTTAACATATGTGTATATATTTTGTAAATGGGTGACAAACTGATCTAGAGCTAGGTATATTCACAATGGATTCTTTTAAATAGAGGTAAGGATATGACCCAGACCAACAGAAGACAGGTGGCTCTGACAGTACTTGAGTGAATGTTGTCACTCAAAGGGATGAGATTATCCTGCACCTGGAATGACTTGGGCAGGCTCTGGCCCTGGGATGGCAAATCCTCAAAACCAGCATTGTTGTTGGAATTGCACCATCAAAAATGGCAGGCCCTCTGTGTTGGGGTGAGCTCCTTCCAGAGGGCCCCTGTCTTCTCTTGATTTGAGCTTTTAGCGGTGAATAATTTGTTAATTCTGACCACTTACTATTTACCCTGGTATCACATGTTTATGCACTGAAGGTTAAATATGTATTTTGATACTTGTTTGTTTATTATGTATGTGCTGGTCTGTAAAATGAGATATATTCCTGTTTTGGTATGTATACTAGGTCCCCAAATGAACAGAAAGGCTTCTCTAGAGCCCTTGCACACTGTTGAGTAAATGCAGGTTTGTTGAGCTTAGCTGACCCAAATTTTGGATCCAAAGAGTGACGGTCAAGTAGCCACACTGACTACTGGCTACCTGGCAGATTTGACCCTAAAAACAGGAAGAGATCCTTGGTTAGCATGTGCAGAGCACTGGAATTTCTGTGTTCAGCTGTTTTCTCTAACGTTGCCTTCACCCTTCCCAAAATGATGCAAAACCAGCATAGTTCAGAAGACAGGCTTGTGGCCTTAACGTTTTCTGTTTGAAGAAAAGGCTGTTTTAACAACTCTTAAATGCCTTGGAGTCCACAGTTTTCCTCCCCTTGCCTCCAGATTTGCAAATCACCCCCAGAATGAAGGAAGCCTTCTTTTCTGTGGACCGCAGCTTGTACAGCCACGTGGTTAAACGCTGATAAAAGCAAGGCTGTGCCAAGAGCAGGGATGTGATCCAGCACTGAAGCCAGGACAGAGTCCTGCTGTGGGGTCCCGAGGGCGGGGCTGTCAGCCACAGGCGCGTTGTACGGGTGTTGTTCCGCGCCTGTGACATTGGCAGCACACTAAAGAAATCCTCGTTCCTTACAAATTCTGCAGTGTGCAGGCTAGGCCCAGTTTACATTTTGCAAGCAAACCACCACAGCCCTCTGACTCAATTCTGTTCCCAAAAACATCAAGTTTTTGCTTGTTGGAGGCGGAGGGGGACAAACACACCTGCTCGTATTTCCTCTGGCAGCTGGTGCTGTGGGCAACTGTGGTGTTCACGTGGGAGTGGGGTTTTTTTCCATTTTATTCGAGCTTCTAATGCAAATACTTGCTTTGTTTTCCATGTAAAAAATCTGTTGAGCAAAAATATACTCATGTACACTAACATTAGTAGACTGTATTCTCTGCAAGTACCTCACATGTCTTCTCCTGCCTTGTTCTTTGTAGTAAACTTACCCATGTACTCCTAACATTCGTATGTAGTGTGCAACTGTAATGTCATGCTTTTGAGAGGGGGTTGGCTGCCTCCGGCCAACATTCATCAGTTCAATAGCAAAACACTTTAGATAAGTTATTTTGCACTTTCTTATGTATAAAATCGGTAGAAACTTATATTTGCTTTGTATCATTTAAAGACTCCTTTTGTTTCGGTAAATGAACTGTGTATAAAATACTTATGCAGTTAAAACTGTTTTTAGAAAGTATTTTTAATTTCAGCAAGTTTGGTTACTTGTTGCATGACTATTAACACAGCTGACTTTTTGTGTCAGTGCAATGTATATTTTTTTTGTCCTGTTATTAACTTGTAAGCCCTAGTTAAATGGCCATTTATTTGTACAGCATCAGGAGTAAATTGAAGATAACTGGCTAAGACTGGAGTGTGGAATTTTGTACTATATTGCAGAACCCAATATCTGTTTTTTGGTGGTTACGTAAAAGGCCTGACGATTTACTATCTAGTGTGCAATCTGTGATATCTGAATGTTCATTGTATATTTGTCTCCAATGCAAAAAGGTAGAGTAACAGAATTACAACAATACATGATTAAATGCAATAGTTCAGGTACTGAAGTATTTTTTTTTTCATTTCAAATAAATACCTGCTATTTACCACCAAAAAGCCGTTTTGCATTTGTTGGAAAGACACAACATTTTGCAGTTGAATAAACGTTTTTAACTTGGGAGTGGTAACTAACGAGTAACATTTTTCTGTGTCACCATGAGGAGTAAGTTTCTATTACTTGTCACAGTTTTGCTTTCTGAATGTGGTTATGGCCCTCCATGATGGTGCAGCATGAAATCATCTGCCTTAGTTTGTTCTTTTTTGCTTAAAATTGAATTCAACAGTATCTGACAGTCTGTAGAAAAACAGGCTGTGCCAATAGAGCGAAAGAAGGCAGAAAATAATTATTTAGGTTATTTAATTATTAAGTTATTAATTATTATTTATATCATTATTAAGTAATTTGATTATTATTTAAGTGGAAAAGGAGGGAGTTTCAGAAGTTTCATAGCCTTGCTTAGCCATACAGGTTGGTAATGTCCACTTTTCATAGGTTCAAGTATTTCACACTCAGCCATTTCCACATTTTAAATCTCGCCCATACTGAAACAAACGCTTTCTCTTTAACAGTTTTGGGGGAGTTGCTGTGCTCAGCAGCTGCAGACATTTGGCAGCCGCAGCCTGAGTGTCCTGCTGCTGCCAGGGAGCAGGTCCTGGATGAACGTCACCAGAGCACTCTGAGCCAGGTAACCATGCCAACTCTGGGCTGTGGGGTCTGGCATCACCTCCCACTCCTTTTGGGAAGAGATTTCCTACTAACTCAGCTCCAGGCTGCTCCGTGCATTTACTGTGTGCGGTATTTCAGGCTCATTTTCCAGGCATGGTGGAGAGCAGAGGTGCCAGGAACAAGCACTGGGAAGTGATGGAGCCCACAGTGCTGATGGGCCTGACTGGGAAAGTGCAGTCCCAGCCCTGTAAAATCCCAACAGGCATCAGCTGGGCGAGCTGCCAGTTTTGGAGTGAAATAAGGCTCTTGCTGAGTGACAGGGCAGCTCCTTGCAAGTGTCCCAGCCTTTAGCTCTGGCTCCACCACAGTTCTGCCAGGCAGAACACCACCCGGGGCCAGGCATTCCACTTAGCAGGTACAACCAAATTTGTGGCCAATTTGCTGTTACCAATTGTCTTTGATGACAGGTGCAGTAACTCAGCTCAGAAAGGTGAGGCTTGGTGTTCTGTATAAAATGCATGAGTGTTTTTAAGGAATTCCTTGCACTGGGACACGTCTCTCTCCATGTCAGGATGCAGATTTGATTCACTGGTGAGGTTACTGTGCCACACCGTGTAGGGAGGAGGGTGGGGTAAGCAAGTCCAGGAACAGGGCTGGTGTGCTGGGAGCCAAATCCTGCCCTGTCTTCCTGGAGAGGAGTTGTGTGGTACTGGGTTGGATGTGGGCCTGGCCACCCAAAAAGGGCAATTTATAAGGAATGGGACCAAAACTTGGTCATGGATGAACCTAAATGCAATCCTGCCTGCACCAGGGGACACCAGAGCCCTGATGCAGGAGCAGAGGCAATGTGGGTGGGAGTGTTTCCACTGTAAACACTGAGGTGAGGGGAGGTGCAGCAAGGCTCTGCCCAAGAGCAGTGATGAAAATCCTGTGTGGGGGTGGTGCTCTGGGAAGAGCTCCCAGCCCTTCCCAGGGGCAGCTGCTGAGAGCTTGAAGCTCTCCTTAAAGCTCGGCTGCTCTGTCCAGACCATCTTGAAACACCGTGGTGCTGCTGGTGCTTGGCTGCTCTCTTCTCACAAAGCAGCAGCTCACAGGGATGATCATTACAAGATGAATGCTCCAACTGCAGAGAAACCTGGGAGCCATTCCCCAACTCCTGTGCAAGGGCAGAGCTTTCCAGCAGGTTTGCCAACACCAGCCAAGCTCTCCAAATTTACCTGTGTGAGCAGTAATGTGATATGGGCATTTATCCAAGAGATGATCAGCCCCAAACTGAGCTGAGATGCAGATTGGCAACAAAGAAGAACAAAAAGGGTTTCTGTTCCTAAAAAGAAATGCTGGGGCTCAGCTCTAGCAAACTGCTAAGACCTCACTGAATTAAAGGCTGCTTCCTTCAAGAGAGGGAGAGTAAAGTAGGTTTGAGCCCGGCTGCGAAAAGCTGTATTAACGAAAAATACCAGTGATCTCAGGGTTACTTCTGCAGATGAGTTAAAACCCTCAGCTCTTACTTTTTCCTTACAGTTTCTTCAAGTGTAACAGAGCAGCTTTGAATTAATGCAGCAGCAAGAATGTGTTTTTCTGCAGAGGCCCAATTTGTTTCTTTGCACTGTGTCACAGGCTGGCAATGCTCACCATGACAGCCACCCAGGCAGATAGAAATAGCAAGTTAGAACGTGACACCCTGTGCAGCAAGCCCAGAGACAGGAGGTACTTTGCACTGGTTATCTCTGGGGAATGTCTTTGCAGCAAAGCCCTGGTTATCAGAAGCTTTTTACAGCAAGGACTGAGGCCTGGGGCTAACAGGACAGTTGTGACACAGCTTGAGAAGCTGCAGCTTTTCTGGCAGTTGGCAATGCAGCAGAAGAAGAAAAATCCATTTATAGTGACACAGCTCCTAGAAGCCAGTTCTTTATTGAAAGATCTTGTAAGCATTCCAGTACAGACTTAGCTGCTCTACTGTAGCTTTGAGTTGATAAAGATGAAAAACCATTTTTAAAGAAAAAAAAAAAATGCAAGATGGACACTTCTGTAAAATTTCATAGTAGATGAAATTCCAACACCGATTACACCAAAGATAAATATCAAACCACAGGAATTGCACACAGCCCCAAGGCAAAGCATGTAACAAATGTACACAATTGCACTTAAGTCTGGATAAAGTTATGACAGGCACCACTGCCCAAGCACTCCATACCCTGGGTCAAGAGGGCACCTGATGGGTATCTCTGCATTTCTGCATTCAGAACAGCAGTTTGGAGCCAAGGAATACCTGGAGTGTTGCTGTGCTGTACATTCAGCTTCTTGGGTGAGTGAGCAATGACCTGGCACTGCCCAACTGAAGGTGTTTGAGAGGAATTATTATTAAAACAGTTTCAGTGGTAGCTGTTGTTTTGTGCTTCTCCCTCAGCTGATAATCCACTGTCTTTTGACCACAGGACATCCACAAGCTGGGAGAGAAAACGTGGCCCATGGAACCCTGATCCTGTGGAACTCAGCAGAAATCTTGTGGTGAGTCTAAGCTCCTCTCACTTTCCAAATAGGTAAAAAGCTGGGATATTGCTGGTTTCTCTCCACTCCCCCATTTTCAGCTGCTCCAGGATTATTCTCCAGCCCTGGGCATTTCAGCCCAAAGGGAATGACGGTAATGAGGGCCTCTATTAAATTAATTACTGATCTCCACCCCATTTCAGTCTCTTGCTATGTTCATCATCCAGAGAGATCAGCTCTCCTAAATCCAGATTGCAAACAACTTTTTTGTGAGCTCCCTCTATAAAGCATGAAACCCCCACCTTTCCAAGTGATGGAGAGACTGAAGCTTGGAAATCCATCTGCAGTCTCAACACAACGCCTCTCCTAGTAAATCCTCCAGCAACATAAGCCCCGCCCCTGTGCTTTCCATATCCTCAAAGTAAAAATGAATACTTAGCTGGACAGCATTTTTGCCTTTCTGCACCCACAGCCCACCCTCCTGCAGTGCCTGTACAGAGAGAGATTCCACTGTTCCAGGGGTGATGTTCAGACAACAAAATATTCTTACCAAATCCAGTGGATTTCAGAATCTATCCCCTAGAAGGTAGAAAAAAAGTGAACGTTTTTTGTAGTTTGCTCAGCGGGTCACCCCTAATGTTTGGTTTAGTCTGTCATAAAGAAAAAATACCCTTTTTGTTGAAACCTCAGATGCATGCAAGACAGTGAGCTAGAGAGCAAAGATTCCATTTCGTTTCATTCAAAGTGTGAGATCCTTCACTGTCCTGGAATAATAAACCGCTCTGACAAGCAGCTGCTGTTGTTAGGACAATTTGCTCTTTGTCCTCAAGCTGAAGGAGCTCTGCTGTGCAGGAGCAGTCCCTTGCCAGCCCCTGGGGGGTACAGTGGAGCTGGTTCTGCAGAGCTGCCATGGCCTGCAGGAGGCCCAGTGACCAGATGGAAAACCTGAAGGGTTTATTGGGCCTGGCTGGGATGGAGCTCATCTCCCCCAGCATCCTCAGTGCTGGGCTGTGTATTGAAAAGGGGCTGGTAACACTCTCTATTAATTCTTAATCATAACCAGATTTTGGGGTTTTTTTTCATTTTATTTTCTCCCCCCACCCTGCTGAGGAAGGGAGTGATAAGAGCAGCTTGAGCAACTGATGTCCAGCCAAGGTTCACCTTCCATGATCCTTTTTGGAACCCAGCATGGGACAGGAGAAGGGCAGCTTTGTATCCAGTGTATTACTGCTACAGCAATGGCAACCTCCTGTGGCAGCCAGGAGTTTGCTGGCTGCTCTGCTTATCCTTGATAAGGCTGAATTTGGGAACGTGTTAGCACAAGCAATGGCTCTGGGCTGTGTCCTGGCACTGCTGCACTGTGGGACCTGTCTTGTCTCCACAAGAGGAGAAGGGAATACATCTCCCTCTCCCCATTCTGGATTGGTGGGGATGATTGTGCAGGTTCCAGAGGTGCTCGTTTTTGTGTCTATATGAGCTGCTAATGCTACTAATTAGTAGTGGGTTGGTGGAATCTGGTGTCATCAAGGCAGAAGAGAAGATTTGTGGATGAGGCAATACTGAAACATGCCGTGAGGTGGCTGTTCCCTGGCTGGCAGGGTGTGTGGAAGGATTTGGGCAGGTTCCTAGCACAGATATCAGCTCCCAGAGCCTGGGACTTTAACCAGTGTGTCACCTGATGGAGGGGTGCCTTGCCCACCCCAGTGAAAACCAGCAGCTTTTGTCCCATACTGGGGCCTGGCCTGTGCCCACTGAGCCTCAGTTCAGTGCTCTGAGAGGGCTGGGCTTGAGGCAGGACCCAAACAACAGCAGCAACAACAGGACTTGCCCTGGGAGTGAAAAAGAAACTGGACAAAGAAAACAGCAGGTCCAAGAGAAAAGAATGGCCAGGAATCCTTCCCAATCCAATCATTTCTGCAATAGCAGAGAAGCAGCAATACCAACCACCAATACACCTTAAACTAACCATCCTCTGTTACACAGAGCTTTGTCTTATCCCTTCCTTGGTAAGATTTCAAAGAAGTTATGGATGGATCCTTGCTTTGAGAAGACAACCACACCATTAGGAGAAATAAAACCCCCGAACAGCAACCATCCTGACCTCAGGTGAACACTGAACCCCAACTGTGGAGGTAATCTGAGGAGAGAGAGAGAATTAGGATTTTAAACCAGTGGTGTGCTCACTACACAGGCCTAGGCAGAGATTTACACACACTACTGCAGTTACATCCCAAATAAGTATTTTGTACACACCAAGTGATAGGACAGACAAAACCAGGGCACTCTGAACATCCAGTACTTAATGCTGTCAGTACAACACAGTCCTCTGCTGGGTATTTCTGGGTCTTCCACCACAGACAAGCAAAAATGCATGAAGTGACTGACTAAGGGGTAACCCTGCACTAAAAGGAAAGGGATAAAAGTAATGAGG
The DNA here is from genome assembly GCA_013186435.1 of Turdus rufiventris. Taxonomy (NCBI): domain Eukaryota; kingdom Metazoa; phylum Chordata; class Aves; order Passeriformes; family Turdidae; genus Turdus; species Turdus rufiventris. The sequence goes on along the minus strand of PYHW01010582.1, from coordinate 9,034,378 downwards.
ATATGTACTTCACACAGAATCAGACCAGGCACCTCAGCATTCTTTTTTGTCACAAGGTGATTTAGTATCAGGCAACTTCTCTTTGATTTTGTTTTGTTTTTACAGTTGTGCTGTTGGAAGCATCCATAGAAAGAAAAATAGTGTTGCAAGGCTGAGAAAAGACCAATTCTTCTCTGCCCATATTTCACTGCCACAGGAGCTGACAGTTGGTGTGGAATGGAGGAAGGAAGAGGTCTGAACAAGGCACACTGGGACAGATCTTCCTTCTGGCAAGCTCCCCCCTTCACAATGGGACCTGTGCCAACCTGTCACCCACAGTCCATGTCACAGCAGTAAAATGAGCTGGATCAGAGCTCTGATCCCCCCATGCCTCACTGGAAACAGATTTCCCTCCAAAAAGGGAAGTGGAAACACTTTCTTTAGGTATAAAACTCCTTTCTGGTGTCTGAATATCTGACATCTACTAGATGCAAGACCTAAAACTTAGAAAAATTACCTTTCATTGTTATAATGCTCTCTCCTTTCTCTAGCTTGTTTGGGGCATTTTATACCTCCTTGTGTACCATGAAGAGACATGAGAGATCAAAATTAACTCAGACACCTTCAGCAGAAGGAAAATCCTCATGCATGTATGAAGAAATAAACTGTCTTACGCATCAGATCTTGAAGAGTAAACTCTTTGAAATTAGCTTATTTTCTTTATTTAAAAAAAAAAAAAAAGAAATTCAAGTTGATGAGTCTCTGGATATCAAAACTGTGCGTCTTTTTCCCTCCTCTGTGCTTCTGTCAGGCACTGACAGCAAAGAGAAGACAGTGCAAGGAACTGCTGCATGGTCCACAGAGACTGCACAGGCTTTGGACCCAATGGAGAAAGGTTCCCATCTGTCCAACAGCACGTGGCTCCAGCCTGGTCTGTCTCCTTGGAGCTAGAAGATCACAGATGACGGCAGTGGGACCATGAAGCAGCACTGTCTCAGAAACTTGTACAGCTACACAAAATGCCACTGCAATCAGAATCTAAACATTCTGAAACTTCTCCTTTATTTTTCACCCACTTCTCCTGGAGCACAGGGGAGTTTTGGGTGACTGCAGCAGAAAAGACAACAAACTCTCTTTCTGTCTACCTAAGAACATTGTGCGTTTGTTCCCCTGTGTTTTACTGGACAAGGAAGCCAGCACGTGGCTCAGGCACGCACAGCTGCCAGGGAACTGAGGGTTCTGGGGAATACAGGTAGGCATGAAATGACTGTGCACCCCCTCCAGCCTCAGGTGAAAGCCCAGAACCTCATCTGTGTGAACAAAGTGGTGTGTGGAGCTGCTGGGGCTACAAACCCAGGGCACTGCCCCGCTGCCACCTGGAATAACACGGGCAGCAAGACGCGGTCAGCCGTAAGCAACAACGGGCACTACGCACCAAGGGAGCAGTGGCACCTTCTAGCACTGGGAACAGAAGAGATGGACAAGACACTGAGTCAGCCTAGGAACAGATGGAGTTGTTCTCCTGTAGCAGCAAAGGATGGCTGTGGCGTTGTCTTCATGCCCACCTCCCGCTGGAAGCGAAGCTGCGGCTGAAGGAGAAGGTGATCTCCCCGTTCTTGTACTTGCCCCAAGCTCCGAATGGCACAATGACAACTGTGCCGTTGTCTTCAGAGCCAAACTGCGCCGCCTGCCAGAAGAAACACAGTGTCAGCATCAGTGCTTCACTTGGAAACAAGCGTCTGGCTTCACCTGGGACAGCACGCCCTGGGGCCAGAGACTCCCTTGCTCCTTCCCGGCCCTGACGCTCCATTCTGGTATATCCCAGTGTTTCCCGTAGGATCACGCCACCATCCAAACCACGGTCTGAAACTGGCCATTTCTGTCTGTGACAATGACATTTCCAGCACAGGCATAGGCTGCAGGTACAGTCCCATGCAGTTCAGTGGACTATGAGCTAAACAATCTAATCCATGTGATGCCTGGTAAGACCAAGGGTAAGGAAAAGGCTGGCCAGCAGGACTGGTGAATGTCTCAGCCAATTGAATTCACATGAATGTGTGGTATTGTGTAAATTGAAAAATTGGTTTGTAAAAGCCAAACCAGCCCAACCAGGAGCCCTGTTGCCTGGAGCAGCGCTGACACTACCTGCTCGGTGACCATGTGGGCGGCCTCAGCAGGGTCGTGGCACTGGCTGATGGAGTCGCAGATCTCCTGGCTGTTCACTATGAAGTTGATGCCGTCAGTGGTCAGCACCAGGAAGCTGTCATCTGCATGGTGCAGCTGCAAGAGGCACACAGGATGCACGACTCTGGGTGAGTGCTGCAAGGCAAGGGAGCTGCCCCCACATTTTGAGACTCCTGCAAAGCACTTTTTTTTTTTTTTAAATTTTCCCTGGGGGTGCTTTGTGCTCTTCTGAAAATCTTTTCCTGAAGCTGAGAATTTCAAGGAAAACATGATAGCACTGCAGCCATCTCCCTAAACCCCTAGTGGGTGGCACTTTATTAGCACTAAAACAATGTAAGTTCTTGGGGCACTGGGAGGTGTGCTGGGGAAAAGTAACACACAGCATGCGAATTGACAGGAGAGCTTCCTGCCTAAGTGGAGGCTGAACACCTCCTGGATGTTTGTTTTCTGGATGACTACAAAGCTATGCTAGGATACATGCAGCTGTCCTTTCCTCTTCCCCCTCTTAACTGTGCAAACCTCTACATATCCTACATTTTAAATGGTAGCCTATCCATATCCCACACAATTATCAGTGATAGTTTTATACGAGCATTAACCTCAAAATTATCTATTTGACCACAAATTAACACACCTCTAATGCATATCATGTGTTGTCTTTCTTCCCTCATCATATATTTTACTGTGAGAAGTGAGATTTTGAAGTTGATGTGGTTGAATTTAGTACCAGATTCTTTTCTATCCTGTTGATGTTAATCTGAAACAACTTAATGAGAGCTGCTCTCTGGTTACTTCAGTAAAAAACAACACGTGGCCATCAGGCTTCACCTGGGTTTGTGCTGTGTGGGTACCACCACAGCATGAAATACCTATGAAGCCCTTTAGTCCAAGTGTTGTTGTCCCTGTAAACCAGACCCTCTTTTACCTGAACCCTTTTTGTTTCTGGCTGGGCTATCACACCACTGTTTTTAAGATCCAAATCTCCTATGCTCCGTGTCATTGCAAGTCTACCGTTCACATGAGGCTGTCCCACACTGTTCCAGGAAACGAAGCCACCACACTTCTTAATCCTGTCCAGAGACACAAAGGAAAAAGTGAATGAGTTACTGCTTCACACCATTACCCCTATCTATTCTCTATTTCTGTCACTAGCTAGAATGAGGCATGATGGATGGAGAGCCTAAGCTGGGAGGCTGAGGGCTGGCTTTAGGTATTTGAAGGGCTCCATGGAGGGGATGTGTCTTGGTGGGCTGAGTCCTGACTGGGAATCACAGTGCATTTCCTCAGGTTCTAACTTGGCTCTAACCTAGCACTTTTGGACAAGTCTGAACCACGTGGTCATAGCTCTGTTCTGAATCTTAGTGATGCTGATCTTACTGCTGAGACAGTTTATGCTCATCCCTGGTCCTCTAAACATAACCCAGTGCATTAACTGGAGCTTACTGCCAGCTCAGGGTAGTCTCAGGGCTCTATATCCAACTCTGCTTTCTTCCTGGCCCAAGCCAGCAGCAGAATAGACCCCATCCTGACTGAGGCTGTGCTCTGGGAAGCCACAACACCAGGCAGCAGGTACCTTTCCTTCTCCTCCTTTCTCTCCGGAGTATGGTCAGTGGTGAGTTTCACGGCCTTTCCCTTCCGGCACAGCAGAGCACGACTGTCTCCCACACTGGCCACAACCAGCTCAATTCCATCCCGCAGCAGAGCCACTGTTGCAGTGGTCCCAGAGTTCAGCAGAGTTGCTATAAATGTCATCAAAGAGAGAGGCTTTAGCACTGCCTCAGAGAGTGGGGCCATTTATAACAGTAACAGTTTCAATTGGTAAAATGAAGACAACCTGTGTTCTACCTAATCAGCAAGTAACTGCTTCTAAGTTTAAATTTACACATACCAAAAAGAAGAGAAAATTTTAAAAAGGGGAAAAAAAAAAAAGCAAACATGCATGCATGTAGGAATGGGGGAAGAGAGGGGAGATGGGAAGGATTAAGAAGGATCAAGTATTTCTGTGCAACAACATGGCTCCATGCAAACAGGGCAAGTGGGATAAAAGCAGTACAAGGTACAAGTGGCTTCCTTTCAGTTTGTAGCAGAGTTTTGCAGCCCCACGAGCTCACCTTGAGTTACAGGGTTATTGTCCTTACCCCTGGGCACAGTGACTGCACAAGTAGGTCACCATGAAGGTGATGGATCTTTCTTTCTGTGAGGTGGTGAAGCGGGCAATTATACAGTAATATATAACTACAATGACAGTAATTGTAATTCCATATAGATCACCAGAGGGAAAGCAGTAGATCAGTCTGTGGCATCCTCCTATTGCTGTCAGAGCTGTTACACTCCCCCTCTGCTTCCCCCAGAGGATTCAGCCAACAGGCTTCCTGGCTTTTTCCAGAAAGAAACACTGCTCCCTCCACACCCTGTCAGCTTGCTGGAGATCCCAGTGGGAGGGTGAAGCTGGATTCTGGGATTCAGCCTTGCCTTGTGCCTGCAAACTGGTGCAGGTGGCAGTGGCTGTCTGGGCAGCCTGCCCGGGGCACTGCTGGGATCGCCTGACACAAGTTCACTGTGCGTGCCCAGAGGGCAAAACAGAGCCCTGGTGCTGCCCTCATTCTCTACAGGGCAAGGGAGTGAGCTGAGCTGGCTGGCTGCACTCAGGGACCTGCCTGGAGTCACTCATGCAAGTAGATTTAAGGGCTTCTCATTTCAATTGCTACAATGGCCTGGAAAAAAAAAAAAATAACAGCAACAACCTCTTGAAAAAGAGAAATGCAAGTGCCTATTTCAAGAAAAAAGATTTGTAATATCATCTGCAGTGAAAAAAAATACCAGAAAATCTGCCCAGCTTTTCTTGTTTTCTTTGCTTTTTGAAAAGGCAAGTCCCACTTTACAGTTATTATCTTCTCTTCCTGCAAATTCTGCAGAGGTAACCAAGCAAGAGATTCCTGGAAAGCTCCTGCTGACTTGAGCTATTACCCCAAAATGTCTGGACAGGACCAGCTACTGCCTGGAACACATTTACATCTACAGCCAATACAAATCTCCTTGAAAGACCTTCTGTAGGTCACCTGCATTCTGGGCTTTTCCAGTTGTTCCACTTTTTTTCAAAGCAAGCCAATTTGAGATGAGTTTTGGGCTTCCTTAGGAACGTGACTCCCCAGTTATAGTCTTGTTTTCATGTCACTAACAGTTTACATGTCACTGTCTTTGCACCACTGCTTCTGCAGAGATCAGCTACATGTGCTCCTCCCTCTGGCCCTGCAGCCCTGACCCCAGGGACATGGGACAGATTTGAGACAGGACTTCGTGTTTGATCCCAAGGGATGCCAGGCAGCCCCAGATCTGACCAGCTGCCAACAGATAGCAACAGAAATGCAAGAGCTGTGAGGTCTTGCCAGCCTCTTTCCCCAACCCTGTGAGGTCTCAGCACCCTGTAAGGGGCTGGGAATAAACTGTAGTCACCAAGCCCTGGAAGATGCATTGAGCCTTGTTGTGCAGCAAAAGCAGTGAGTCCCCGAACCAAAAATAACCCAAACACAAACCCTCACAAACCAGTATTAACTAAGCTGGTGTTATTATTTAAAACAGGTATTATTACTGCAGCAAGGACTGGGTTTGGCTGAACCAGCAGGCCAGGGGTGACCATCAGCCACGGTGGCCATGGTCACACCTCAGGCTGTGCAGGCTGGGACACTGGAAACTGGATGTGGCAGCTTCCAACTATCCAGGTGGGCACCAACATCCTGTTTCTCATCTGAAGCAAGGACTAGCCCAGTGCAGGGTCACTTTGAGGCACATTATGAAAATAAGATATTAAAAAGTACCAGTGCAATTAGAAATTTTAGTAGAACCAGTAAAATACCTGTTTTAGCTAACAGAACAAGAGAAATAGAGCAACCTACGTAAAACTACCTTTTTATTTTACAGAAGATACATTTTAATTTAGAATTAATGTAGAACTGCTGCTACTTTCCCATTTCATTCTGTGGTTTTAGAACTATGCTGGGAAATATATAAAAAGTTAAATCATAGTCTTCAATTCACAGAAGACTGAAAACATTTGGAATTCAGGTGCATCTGCACATTTTCAGTTCGAACTCCCAAAGAAAAGAGCTGCTGTCACAAAATCAAGGGCTGGTACTGAAGAACAACATATTGGCCAGAATTATGGTAATGGACATAGACTTGAACTTTATATGTTTAATAGTTAAATAACACTCCTAGAAAAAAATATCTGCTGCTCACAATCTCCTCCTTGGATCCATTTCATGCTCTGGGTAGGGATACAAGAACATGCATGGAGCCAGATATAGCATTATGTGATTTCTAGCACAGCTCAAAACCACAGGAATGATGATGGGATAACATTTCTAATGCTTTTCTACAACTGCTGCTAGTTTAACACAAAATATGTTGCATCAGCAATGTATTTGTTTTAACAATTAAAGAGTTTATTTTGTTTTCCTAACAATATCACTATAAAACTAAGATCTTTCAATAGGTTCTTAACACTCACTGGACAACTTCTACTGCAAGTCATCTCAACTAATGTGACAAAGAGGATGTGGAAACCTTCCAGTAGTCCAGGCTAGGAACCGCTGGACTCCTTCACCTGGGACAAAATTAAGCAGATCTCTCTTTCCACTGAAGCCCAGCTTAAAGTGTCCAGGGCCTCCAGTTCTAGAGCTGCTGACCAGGTACAGTGTCTGCCACAAATAACACGCACACAGAGGCAAATAGGAAATTCACCCAGGGACTTTGTTCAAACAAAGTAAACCTGCAACACTGGAGATGCAAGAATAAGGGCTGCAGAACAGGGGATGGAGTCAGACACTCTCAGGTCTGCCTGCACTGCCCTGTGCAGGTCATGTAGGAAGCACCTGCAGCTTTGGCCTTGGTGAATCAGCCTCGGCATTTCTGGGGAATTGCCACTGTTCTTGCCTTCTTGCTAAAATCATGTGACAAAACTCGTTTAAATTCAGCCCAAATAAAATCGAAATTTTGTTTCCCCTATGGAGATAAGTAACCAACCAAGAGATCAAATGAAGAATTTTGTTAATGCTGTCTCATACATGGCAAGAGTGGCCCCTCTGAAGAACATCTGCTCCCTCAAGGTAATTACACCAATATGGGGAGTTCAAACCAGTACCAAACCAGGGCCATCTCAAAGGTGCTGAATACAAGTATATTAATTGTTCTGACTAATGGAAAAATGGGCAAAATAAACATCCCTTTAATATTGTAATTAGTATCTTCTAAATTGACTAGGGAATAATCAGGGCCCTTGGATGAAAAGGCAGCCTTTACAATGTTGATAAATTTATAAATATTCAAGTAAATTTCTGCAGCTCTCCTTTTTCCTCAGTGTTGCAGGTTAACATATTTAAAGAAATAAAAATCATTTTTTGAATGGTAACTTTAAAAAACCCAACAAAACAAACATTACTTTAAAATTTTAATTACTTTTAAGTAACTTCTGCTGTTTGTCAGCATAGTAAGATTCAAGAGTAAGAACCCTTTCAAACATAGGTAGACAAGTTAATACCTGTCCATGTTTTAATAAGATGGCTATTCCAGAAGTGAGTGGCCAACATGATTAGAGTTGGATGCACTGAATGTGGAGGTTGATGGACAAATTCCCTCTTGCTTTCTCTGGCTTACAGTGAACAGAAGCAGTAAAAATATCTGGCCAGCAGGCCAGGAGAGGGTTTGCCTCACATTTCTCTAGGGAAATGCTCAAATTTGCTCAAGAACAGAATTTAATTTCTTATTTCCATCCTTGCTGAGCAAAGCTTTTCAGCCTTTATCTTTCAATTTTTATGTCTGGTAAAAAATTGCAGAAAATTCTGCCCATCTCTGGCAGTTGTCCTGTGGATAATGCCATTTGTTGGATGTGAGCTTCCTTTATGTTCTACACCTAAATTTAGCAGTGATTTGAAAGTGACTGGCTATCTTTAAAGGCATGGAAGGGAATGAAAAAGCATTTCTGAAGAGGTATCAAACACCAAGCTTCAGGGCTCAGACATAGCTCTAAGCTGTTAATGATTACACAGCATTTAGGCAGAGCACAGATTATCCTAGACCTGCCTAGAGCAAGTTTCTTATGCTTTTGTGTGAAACAACAGATATAGGTCACTGTCACAGGGGTTACTGGACCAGGCTCGTGCAGCGCTCCAATAGCACTGGTGAACTGCATGCCAGACACAGCAGCAGTACCTGGAACACGCACATAAACCATTTTTATTAATGAAAGCTCACAGGAACTACCATGCTATGTATTTTCCATTTCTAATTTCAAATATTGTATCATTGTTAAATGACCTACAAAGGGCCATGGCCTTGAAGACATAGCTGGGGTCTCCAACAAGGCACATCTCTAGTCCTGTTAAATTTGTGCCTTATGTAAGGTTTTACCCATTAAATAGTACTATAAACCATGCCTCAAACATGCCATTTTGGCTGCAGGGATTTGTCCCAGGGTTTAGTTTCCTTCAAACACCCAAGTTTTAAAGCTGGTTGTGTGTTAGTAAAGACCTGGACATCCTGAATGTGCACTGTTTTCTTTGCAGGGAAGGGAGATGACTCTGGAAGGGTCATCTGCTGGAACAAGTCAAAGCTATTATTTTGCACTTCATCAGCTGGGGCCAGGTTTCAAAAGGAGGTCAGACTTGGGGAGCATCCAGTGTAACTCAGACACACCAAGTTACACAATCAACCACCATGTTCAAGATACTCTAGCAACTGTCTTGACTGTCACATCCAGAATAGCCACACTTAATCAGAAATTTTGCTGGCAAACTGAATCAGTTTGGAAGCAGGCTTCTTAACAAGATACATGCCAAGCACTGAAATTTTATGTAACTCTCATGACATCAGCAACAAAAATATCCACACAAAGCAGTCAACACAGTATCGAGTTATTTTAACAACAGATATGGAAGAAATTTAATCTGCTCAGAAATCCAAACTTGACTTTGCACCCTGTTACTCCATTCTTTGCCTTAGAGCTTGATTGTCAGCCAAGAACAATGGGCTCCCTTAGATCCCCCAGGCTCCTGCAAGAGCTTGCAGGTGCTCAGCCTACCTGAGAAACACCAGCACCTGCCAGAGCGTGGCCCCTGTGGATGGCTGGCAACTCTTTTACCCTCTATTTTGCTTTTTTAATGAAGGGGGCTTGTGCAGTATCCTGGTAACCGCTGCATACATTTTCTGGCATTAAGCAGCAGCAGTTAGTTAAATGATTTTAGAAAAAAATCCTATGAGCACCTCTGAAGTGCTCTGCTTGCTGCACACTTTGTCAAATACTGTTGTTATTCAGTTCTGTAAGTCTCACCCACAAAGTGTTATGATTGGAAACAGTTTCAGAAAAACAGAATGATACATCCAGTACAGTTCTCGATCCTTCTCCTCAAGGAGATGCTCTGACACAGAGGTCACTGCAATGAGCCAAACCAAGAGTTTTCTTACAAAGGGACAGGGAAGGGGACAATTAGATCTGAAAATGAAATGGTCTGATCCAGGGAAGCACACAAACCTAGTACTCAAATGCTGTCTTGGATTTGGGTTGGTAAGAAAACATACTTGCAAAGAGGCTCTGGGATAAAAAGCACATCTGCTCTGCTGATGTGTCTCTTGTGAGCTCAACTAAAATCCCGCCCATAGTCAAAGGTCACTCTGGTCTTTTTTACCACATGAAATACAATGGGAAAATGACCTTTATAGATTCAATCCTCCTTTTTTAAAGGTTGCATCTCAGGACTTAAGACTTTTTTACCTGATCCCTGGTGCAGATTAAGGTAAGAGGCAGTGCTGCAACAGTGAGGCTGCCTGAACTGCATTTGAGCCTACCTAGATTAATCTAGCAGTTAAAGTGCAGAAAGGCACTCCATTACTTGATTGTATTCAGCCACTGCTTCAGAAAAGCAGCTTGAGAATACAGTATCACTTCATTCCCTACAGGGCTTCTTGGTTTCCAGTCTTTCTTGGAGAGAAGACTTTAAGAGTTTCTGTTCTGGAACAACCTCAGCTATTTTGCCAGTGCCTGCACCAGCACTGGGACAGGTTTTTGGTGTATTGGTTGTGGGGTTTGTTTTTTTTTTCTGTTGTCAGTTGATGTTTTGGGGGTTTTTTTGGTTGGGTTTTTTGTGTTTTGGTTTTTTTTCTTTTAATTGGGTTTGTTTGGGGATTTCCTGTTAAGACTAAACTGACTCAAAATTGTATCTCTTCACTGAGAAAGCTCCTGTGACAGAACTAGGACAGGCACTTCTATCTCCCTTCCTAAGCTACTCTCTATCAGCTCTGCTTGCTGCAAGTGGAACTTCAGATGTACTTAGTCTTTAGACACACACACAAGAACTTCATAAACAGCCAGGATTAAATGGGAGTCTAAAAGGGCTGGTGCTAGCTTCACCACAGCCTTACCACGGCCAGTTTTCCTCTTCACTGCTTTTTCCCCTTTCCCACTCAGCTACTCCTGTGATTCTGTTTGTGCAGAAGCAATATTGATTGCATTAATTTTTGCTTACGTTCCTCCTCAGGTGCAGCAGCCAAGTTAGGAAGGGGAACTTTTGACACTGTTGCTTTTAATCCACAGGAGTAACAGCTTTAAAACAAACAAATAAACATATAAAAACACCAATCCCCCCCACCCCTAAAAAAAAAGGCGAATCAAAATCACCCCTCTCCACATTTCTTATCAGTAAAATTATGGTTCTTGCAAATCTAAATCACTCTTTGCTACCTTGACAAACATAATCCTTTTCAGAATCATACTAAGATTAACATATTAATGTTATGCTAACATTCAGATTTATAACTCCTCCAGTAAATTTGATAGAGACTTACAGTAGTTATTTCATTTTTAGGAGATAAAGCATAATTGTTTTATTTTCAGTAAGTGACCAGAGCAAAATCCCGTGTTAAGTAAAATTGTTTTCAAGCACTTTTTTGGACATTTGACTGCAAAACTACTGAGCATATAAGACAAACTTTATTCTCCACACCTATATATGAGTAGAATATTTTTTTACCTACCATCAGCAGAGAGATTAGCATGCCTTTCATATGCTTTGTCTATTTCTAGAAAAGCTTTACTCAAAACATTTTCCAAGTTCTCCTCCTCAGCAAGAAATTCCCTGGAAGCAAGCAAGCAAAGAAATTAAATTTCTTTCCAAGAAATGTACATGCTGATCAATCTGTTTCACAGTCTTATCTCCTCCCTGCACCCACTGAATGATGCTGGACTTGACTGAAAAGGTGATTTTTACTAACTGTGTGCACTGAAAGCATGATCCTGTCATTTTGTAAATATCTAAGTTCTTTATCCAGCATCCAGGGATGTGATAGATACAGAAGAGCGTAAGCAAAGCATAGGTCAGGGATCACAGAGACCCTGTGTGAAAACAGTCGGTCCACACTCTCCCTGTGTTCCAAGACATTTCTTGGACAGGGGACACAACCATGCTTTCTTCTCCTGTGTTTTTTGGGCAGGCACCCCACAGAGTAAGCCTGTTCCACCCAGTGCTCCTGCTGTCCCACAAGGACAGGCAGCTACATAACCTGGGAGGATTAGCTACCACCCATTGATTCCCTAAGAAAGGCATCTCAGCTGTAATTTACTTGACACACGTTGCCTCGATGAGCACTTACTTAACATATTTTTCCATGTACTTCTCGCAGAAGTCTGCAGCCGCTGCCCCGCCGTGCCCATCGTACACGGCGAAGTACAGCACATCCTCTGTCAGCTGAGCGTAATCGAAGCGGTCCTCGTTCTCCTTCCGCTTCCCGATGTGGCTGGCGCAGCCCACGTTGTTGAGGCTCACCTTTGGGATGGGCTTGCCGTACTTGATGCTGGGCGGGAGGAGGATGGGCTCGTCGATGCGGTTGTCCCAGATGCCGAAGGTGTCCCATGTGGTGGGCCGGCCGCTCCCCTCGGGGTCGAAGCGGGAGGCGCGGCGCTCGCAGCCGGAGATGGAGCAGGCGGCCGCGGGGCGCTTCTCGTCCTGCAGCAAGCGCGACGTGAGCGCGGCTCGCCTTCTCACCTGGAACCCCCCGTTCCGTACCAAGGTGATCAGAGTGGCTGTGGACATAACTTGTCTTCGCAGAGGTTCGTAGGGGAGTAAAGAACCAGGAGCAGAAGACGCGCAGCTGCTGGGATGCCTTGGAGAACAAAGGGAAAAGCGATCAGGAAGCAAGAAGCGCGGGAAAGGGAATTCTCGGTTGCATCATTCAGGAAACAATGTCACCCTGAGAGCCCGCGGATCGTGCGGAGCGCGGCGCTGCCTGCAAGGGACTGCGGCGGGATCTGCGTGACTCACCGGGAAAATATCCCACATCCAGAGCCAGGGAGGCACCTCTGCTGGCACCCTGCAGAATGACATCCCGACTTTGCAAAGCTTGCAGGGGCTGAGATGGAGCAAATGGGAGTGATGATAATGCTAAAATATGAATATGTGGAAATATGAGCTTATCCTGCATGCTCTGCACACACCAGCTGTGGTATCTGCACTGTGATTCCCAGGGGAAAGGGAGGAGAAATAGATTTGTTTAGATTTAAAGTTTTTTATCTGCATGAGATATTTGGTTCTGTCACATTTATGGAGGTCTTGAACAGTACTTTTTAACACAGAGCTGTGAAGCTTTTCGGATCTCTTTTCCAGTCCAGATAAATTTAAACACACCACTTGGCTCTGCACAGACAAAAATTTGCTAATGATGACTCACCCAGCATGCTGAAAAGTGTAGAAAGATTGGATTATTTGACCTTTTGTAGAGTAACCCCCAACTTGACCCAAGTCCTAGGATGCAGTTTGTAATAATTACATGTTGTTGCACTGCAGTAATGTGAACTGGACTGCACAGATCACTGTAACTAACCACACTAAAGATATAAGCCCAGTGAGGGATTTCTAGTCCAATTGCTCAAACTTTGCTAAGGGCAAAATTAGGAGTGAGAAGTATTACACGACAACACAAAAGATTTAAAAATACCCAGGCTTATGGTGAATTGGGAAAAAAAAACTTAAAAAAAGACAGCAGAGTGATCTGATGCAATTGAGCAGCAACATTTGCACCCCAGTGACACTTTAATTCTGGGTTGGAGTGCCATGCTGTTGTCCTTTGGCCAAGCCAATCACAACTGCGTGTCTAGATCTGAAATATTTGTTAAACTAGGTTTTTAAGTTGCTAGATAAAAATCCGTGTACTCATAAAAGATACGCAACCAAAGGTTACTTAGTAAGGGGTTGTTTCAGTAAAAAAATGGTAGTGATAGAGCTTTTGGGAGGCCTTCAACAAACGTGTTGTCCCCAGCTCAAACCATGTTGCTTCAGATGCTGGGGGTTTACCTTTCATGCAAATCTTAGGTTGCATGGAAAGAGGAAAGGTTTCTTTACTTAGCACTTAGAGGTTAACTGCTGACTTGATAAAAGGCTGAATGTTCTGGAAATCACTGTTGTTGCATCAGCTGAATATGGGACTACATGAAATCTTAAGATGTTCCATTTTACTGCAGAGTGATGGTAATATCACACCCTTATTTTAGCATACTTACAGGTATTTAAAACCTGCCTTATTTCCTGCTTTTTATTTCCTGCTATCCTTGACTCGGAAGAACAGCAGGTTACCTTCCTTCTGTGAAACACAGCACAACCAAACTGAAAGCCTGCCAATTAGCAAAACCCACGCTCGCTTTCACTTCTGTCAGCTTGAGAAGAGAACATGAAATGCTCGCTATATTTAGACTACTCAGTATCCACAGCATGAATCAGACGATCAATCCAAACTCACCAGCTAATTAATGCATTTGTTCCCTATCAAATTCAATTCTCACCAGGCAAGTAAAAATAGTGATGATAGTTTTGCCTTTCTATTGTCTCTGCAAGTCAGGAGTAGGAACCTGCTCTTTAGTTTGTTATCTAAACAGGTCTGGGGACACAACAGCCTGTTCTTTCCCAGCTGATATGTCTGCAAACACTGGGCAGACCCATCTGGGCAAAACAAGACCGAGGTAATGAAAAGGGGGGCACTGGTGTTAGAGACAAAGTCCAAGATGGACAGTTCTACAGTTCTAGATGGAAATCTGCCTTGAGCTGCTGCACCTGATTCTGTTCATCCGTACACATTTTCCTGGAGAGAAACAGCTCCTACAACCAGGCAGGGAAACAAAGCACTTAAAGAAGGATGAGGTGATTAAAACTGTAGTTTTGCAGGCTGGCTGCTGCTCGGCAGATGGAAATTTTCCAGGCTGCCAGCAGAAAAGGGGAAGAAAAGGAAACCCGGAAGAAAGCGAAGGCATGCCTGCTGCCCCAGGGGAGCCGACGTATGTAAAAAGGAATGTACAGCTCCAAGTGCACTTGCCTTCCCAGCCCCACAGATGTGGGCAGGACCGTACGGTTCTGGGTGTTAAGCTCGTCTTAAAGCAGGTGCTTTAAGGTTTAAGGTTGTTGTTTTGCTTTTTTTTTTAAAATCCGTGTCAATCTAGTCTCGCCTCCCTGCTTGGCCATCAAACTGCACAGACAGCAGCAATTTAAAGGCGTCTGTGCCGCAGTTTGCTCATCACGAATTAGCACGGGCCGCGTTTATTCCGTGCACAGCAAGGCTGCGGCAGCCCCTGCCGGCCCGCGATGTGCCAGCCCCGCTCCCTGACGCTCCCAGCCCCGCCGCGGCCCTTCCCGCCCAGCAGCGAAGGGGCAACAGAAGGAGACGCTTTGCCAGCATGACCCCCCGTCCTCCCTCCCTCGCCTCCGGTCCCGGTCTCGGTGCCGGTCTCGGTGCCGGTCCGGCCCTTACCTCCTCCCGGGCCCGGTGGCAGCGCCCAGCGGTGCAGGCGCGGCGCTCCCCGGCCGAGGCTGCAGCGCGGCCCCGCCGCCGGCCCGGCCCCGCCCGCCC
>PYHW01010582.1:8964069-9007856 GCA_013186435.1 Turdus rufiventris | reverse complement strand
CGTTTCCATTTAACTGCTTAACTGTTTTGAGATCTTGTCTCTACCACCCAAAATTACTGGCTTTTGCAAACGATTTCCTCAACATGAAGAGGTTCTGTAGTGCCCTCTGCTAATAATCATGATGCAAGATAAGGATAGTGGAAGTGCCAGAAAATTTCCTGTTCTCAGCTTCTTCCCTAATCAAATAAAATCAGTCCCAAGGATCTTTACACAGGTTTAAGAAAGGAGAAGTCACTTCCCTTATCACACACTGCAGACAAAGAGAAGGGCACCTTTAGAGCCGAGGAGAGCTAGGAGTGCACAGCTCAATCAACACTTCAGGATATGACTATTTGTTCTTTATTTTAAAAAGGGGAATGAAAGTCTTGTTCAGTCTTGTCCTTTCAGGCTTCCAGTCTGAACAACATGGATTTCTATTAATTCTCTTTCAATTATCAAGTTTTGAATAACACTTTCTTATTGCTACATGTGTCAAAGATATTTTTTAATGTTCCTAAGAAATGTAACCTCGTGAAAACTTCCAGTTCCTACCAAATGACTATTTTGTAGGAACCATTTTTTTTTATGTACATCGACCATACAAACTATTATCAACAGAAACTATGCTTTCTTAAAAATATATTTTTAATCTACTGGAATAAAAACAAGGAACATTCTCCATAAATCTGAATGTAGAGTTAGGCCTTTCTTTCTTTGGAAATCTATGCAGTCCATTTATTTAAACATGTTTAACTTCTGGATAGAAATTATTTTTAAAATTTCAAGCAAGATTACTAATTTATTTTAATAGAAGGAAAACCCAAGAGACTGCACTAGCTTTTGTTGCTTTCTGTAACTGAGATTCTTCTTTTATCTAATATTTATGAATATACCACACAACAAAATCAGTATTCTTGTACAACTTATTTATCTACTCCATGTTTGAGGGAGGAATCATCATCATTTTATTTAGCATCTGAATCAAGACAATTACTCTTTCCAGATGTAAAAAAGTATCTTCCCTTTTATTTTAATTGTCATAAAGCATACATAATGCACATTATCCCCAAATTTCCCTTTACTTTTACCTTACAAGCAAAGTAAATCACAAGCTCCTTGTTTTAAATCCTTCCCTCCCCTTCTCAGATAACTCCTACAACTGTTTTTGCACGTCTAGTTTAGCAAACCTTACAGGCAGGGTATAACTACAGAAATAACTTGCATAGCAAAAAAGCCAAGCCATCTCTGTACCTTGGCACAGCCAGATCCTGATGGCCCACTTCCATGGCAAATTCACTTCAGTTAACTTTATATTAAATTGCCCTAGTTTAGGAAAAAAGATTTAGTTCTGGTATGTGTAAGACTTTTTTTTTGCCTACAACAAGCAGGTATTAAGGAATAGATTAGTCAAACCTGAATTTCTTTGGGAGTAACATTAGTGAATAGTTCAGGTATAATTTAGGGAGAAAACATCAAGGTCCAAGGACTTTGTCATGCCGGGTTAATTTTTGGTGAGGATATGCTTTTCTGTAGGACTTCTACAGTCTATTTAATGCTCTGCTTTTGATTTTGCTTCAAGTTTACATTATTTAACTCACCCAAAGTATTTACAGCACTGTGGAAGTCCAGATGCAGGCAGCCTTATGCCTCATTGGCAACCTTTTCTTTAGAGCCCTGGCTCACATGAGAACCTCCCTGCTGTCCTATTTTCTTGCATGGATATAAAATTCTTCCTTTATGGGTCCTCGTTAATTAAAAATACTTGGAATAGTTAGGATCCCACTGTAGCAAAACATCATGGCATAACACATAAATTATAAAGAAAAAAACCTATTGCTAGCATGGATCACTTCCCAGCCTTTGTAATAACAGGGAGAACAGTGAATTCCCAGCCCCTCTCACCTCTCGTATTACTCCCTTCCCTGGGAGTGGCCATTCCTGCCCTCTCCTCCAGAATCTCCACATTTCCTTCTTCTGCTTCTCTGGAGGGCACAGGTAGAGCCAGAGTCCTAAGAGTCCTCTGGTTGCAGGAGCAGAAAGCTTTTTAGACAAAATAATGGTCTCTTAGTGGAAGCACAATTAAATGTGGCCTCTGTAGGGAATAGAGGCCAGATGTTATATGCTGCCTCTGAATTTTTTACTTCTGCAAATTAAACAGGGTTGGGAGGGGACAGATAATGCCTGTGCTCCGTAATCCTCTGCTCTTTTAGGTCATGCTTAAGTTGATTGTTCAGATTTACCTGTTTTAGGGCATTTTGGTGTATTCTCTCTTATTTTCCCTGTTTTTTATCCTAACCAAAGGATTGATTATCAAAATTTTATTTATCTGTGTGCTTCTCAATTCCCTGGATTCTTTCTCTGATGATTGATAGAATAATGTGGAATTTATCCATAGTGAGTTTTCCTGTAACTGGGATATCATACATCTTTTTATACAAGCTTGCTTTAACTCATTATTATGCTGTTCTGAAAGCTCTGATTTTTCTATAAGATATTATTTTGTAAAAGACCTCTAATGAAGCAGTTGAACGTTTTCTTTCTCAGTTATTTCCCCCCAAATTTGCCCATGTTGCAGCTTAAAATCTCCCCTCCTCTCCTGCCAACTCAGCTATAGTCAATCATGCAATTCAGTCTGATGATTATTTATTCTACTTAATCATGCATGAGATGTAAAAATCCCAGAGGAGGAGTTTGAGCAGCTGGAAATTAGGAAGGGGAAAAAATCCCAAACCAAACATTCCCACCTTTTTCCTTGCAAACTCAGCACATCCTATGCTGAAATTACTGAGACACCATGGTGCCCCGCTTTTTTCACAGTCCCTTGGTGCTGGAATCACACTTTAAATCATTCTCCAAAAGCATGATTTAGTTAACACTTCATTATGCAAGAAGATTTCCACTATGCTGTAGTTGGCAAAAAAATCTGACTTTCCTCATGCATTTTATCCAGCACCCACTTCCAATTAAGAAAATGAGACTTTAGAAGTTTTTGTCTAAAAGGCATATGCCTGAATGTCTATTTACCTAATCATCACTTCTACTGGGTCCATATGTTAGAAATATGAAAGATCAGATACCACAGCTAAATTAAGACATTTCTGTGACTTTTTTTCCCCTTTCAAGGAATAAATATTTCACTGTACAGCATTATTTGAAGAGTAGCATGTTTCATCTCAAGGATCAGGAATGGCTTGCAGTATAATTTTACAATGTGGCTCATTAAATTAATTTAGTAAGTGAAGAACATGACTATTTGCTCACATAAGTGTTTTAAAATTGTGCTTTTCAGACTACCAGCTGTCTGAAGTGTCACAGGAACTACTGCATATGTGGTCCCAGGGCCAAATTATCCCTTTTACAGCTTCTATTAAGATGATGGCAGCCTCCAAAATATTTGAGGGAGGCAAGGGGTGTAGGAAATCTGGCAGCCATGATTTTAGTGGAAAATTCTTTTTCAAAAAGCTGCAAATAGACTTATCACTAGTATCCAGTCCCCAACAACATCCACACTCCTGTAATGCTGGAACTCAAGCCTTTAAAAACATGTAGATACTTATTTTTTACAGCTGAATTCTAAACCCTTTGTTTAGTTTTTGCTTCTTTCTTTAAGCAAGACTCCAGTTTGCTATATTTATTAAATTTAAACAGTGAGGTTACATGCTAACATCTGAGAACATCTATTTTAATCCTTTTAGGAAGTAAGTTTAAGTTGAAAGAGAGATTCTTCTGAAATGGATAAATACCCTTACCAAGCTACTGAAAGTGAACTTAAAATATGAAAGGGGGGGGAAAAAGCATTCATGACATTTTCATCAAAATCAGTCCAGCTGCACTACCAGATCATGTAAACCTTTATTTCTGCACTCAGGCCTTCTTTATCATACCTTTTTTAGCTAAATACAAAGATCTAACTAAAGACACCTCAGCATATTTCAATATGTATGAGCTTATGCAGAAAGGCTTCTCTGCCTTGAGTTTCTCTAATAATGGGATATCCTGACAAAGAAATTGCAGAAATATTTTACAGGAAGTGCCATCAAGAAGTCATCTAGTTCACTTCCCTACTATAAATATTTTTAGATCCATTCATTCATATAAAATGAGTAAAAAGTGAAGCGATTGTTGTAGAAAATTCCTGCTACTCTTGTATTCTTAATTTTTCATCATGCTAACAACACAATTTTTGTTTCTTCTGACTGGCTCTCAAAAATACTTGTAAATACTTTTTTTAAAAAATAACTAATATTCAAAATGAGGCAATTTTTGACAATAACTTGAAGTACCTCTCATTACAAAATATCACATTGTACATTTATAAGCTGCCTGTGCACATAGAAAGAAACCGTGAAAAGTAGATTTTAGTCTGTTTTTCTTTAGAAAAAAACAATTCTACCCTACATTAAATCAGGATGGTAACTGATTCCATCTATAAATCCTCATAACAATGCAGATCCTGATTTGAAAACTAACGTCCCCTTCAAGAAAGAAATGCATATACTGGTACATACATGTCACACACATTGAAAAGAACGACTGCCAGAAATGAAACAGTAAGGATTAAGTTAGGTTCATTTCCTATGACTAAGTTAGAATGGCAAGTAGCCTTTCTGTAGAGTAAAACTCAGATGGACAATGCCCTGAGCAAAGTGATCTAGGCTGGCCTTTTCAACTCTAATTTCTGTAAATAACACAGAATCATTGAGTAATTTAGGTTGGAAAGTTCAGTTGGGCTGCTCACGGTTTTATGCATCCGAGTTTTTTAAAAATTTCCACGGTTGTGCATTCCACACCCGTCTGGCAACGTGCAGCAGCAATACCCAACTCCATCCTTGCAGAGCCACAAAACTTCAGTTTCTACTGCTCAGCCCATCCCCACTTGCAGCCCCACACACTTCCTTTTCACATTTGAACTGAGTTAGGAGTTTCCTGTTCAACCAGTCTGGCTGCCTGCTGTGTACACCCATTTTCCTGCAGTTCTGGGTGGATGGTCCCTGTGCTTTCAGGATACTGGCACCTAATACTCATCAGTCTCTGTGGCCCTTTGCCCTTCAGAGCACCCTGCCATGAATCACAGAGTGATTTGGGTTGGGAGGGCCCTTAAGGATCATCTCATTCCAACCAACCTGCCATGGGCATGGACACCTCCCACTAGACCAGGTTGCTCAAAGCCCCATCCAACCTGGCTTTGAACACCCTCAGGGATGGGGCATCCACAACTTAAGGGAAGAGCCAGTAAATCACAAATCATTCAAAACCACACAATTTAAAAAAATTTTAAAGTAGCTGCTGCATAGTATCACATCCTAATTTTTTTTAGCCCATAAAGGTGGCACAAGCTCACTCCTTGTTTTTCCAAGTGTCAGTTTGCTTCGGAGACAGAAAAGGGTGATGAAACAGCTGCCACATTATGGCTGTGATTGTGACACAGGTGCTTATGAGCTGGGAAAGAGGAAGAAGTGGCCAGTCAGATTCTCCATTCTTCTGTCTCTATGCTTGAGACAAGGTTATGGGTATTTAATTTATGTCTGAATATTTTTAGGCTGCCTTTGAATTTCTAATACACTGAGATATGTCAAGAGATGTGCTTGCCATTCTTTAAGTTGTAACACTCCCCAGCCAGCTTCCTCCACTGAATTTCAGTGAGATAGAGCAGATCTGCTTCCATCTGGAAATGGAGCACCCCAAAAGCTATCATCTGCTTTCTGTCCTATGATATGCTACAACATAATTCCAACTGCTTGGTCTCTTTTAACCAACATTGAATATAGAGCTGGTTTTCCTCCTCTCTTCACTCTGGGTTTGTGTGTTGTCCATCTCTCAGGTTACCTCTAGAGAGGAAAGTTTCTAGAGGGAAGATTTCAATTTTAAAAAAGTTTTTATTCTCAGATTCAAACCCCTCTAAAACTAGGGGTGCTTTCCATCATGATTGAAGGATTTTTTAGAAAGTTCTCCATATGTGTAAATCTACACATCTCAGGATTTGGGGATGTGTATTTTATTTTAAACAAAAGGAGGCAATTTAAAAAATAGTCTAAATGCTGAAATTTGCAGTGAAAAAATCCTGTCATTTTGTCAAATACAACCTACTGTGACCAGCTAAGATTTTAAAATGCACTTGGTGTATTTGAGCTATCTCCATAAACTTTGACCACGTGCTAAAGAAGCCTTCCTGCGGTTCCCAGGCACAGCACAGTTGTTTGGGTTCATTCCTGGGCAGTTCTTCTGAGGGTCAGTTTGCAAGAGTGGTGGCACCCAAGGGCACTGAAGCAGTCCTGGTGCAGATAACTCGACCACATTGCACCAGGACTGCTGCAGCTCAGCTGCCTCTGACTGCTGCACAACAGCTGAGCTCTGCTTCCTGTGATAAAAGCAAAGTGCCAGGGAGGAAAGGTCAGCGACAGACTTCTGAAATTTCTGTGAGGAGAATGGTTTCACAGAGTATTCTGAGTTGGAAGGCTCCCACAAGGATCATGGAGTCTAACTCTTCTGTGAATGTCCCATACAGGGATCTAAATCACGACCTTAGTGTTATTAGTGCCAGGCTCTGACCAACTGAGCTCATCTCAGGGTTTTAATTTCTAAACTTGATCTCAGTAATATTCTTCCTTACATTGTGGGTTTTCCATAAGGATCTCCCTGTTTGCTGAAGGAATAACCAGGCTTGAGAGGGAATGGCTGAAGGTGGTAGAGCAACATGTCAACCCCCTTTTTTCCACGTTATAAATTCAGCTGCCATGGAGGAAACCACCTCATGACTTGGAGTACTTTTGGATAAACATTATTAATAACAAATTCTAATTGGTCATTATTGCTTGAACAGAAAAGATCAGATTTCATTTTCACCAAGAGGAAATGAAAATGTCATGTACTGTAATATGACAAGCATGGAATTTACAGTAGTGATATGTTCTTGTAATTACCTTTATATGTGTAAATGCACACAAAGCAGAACACCAGGGAGGCCATTTTACAACAGATTTAATCAAGAGAACATCTACGTCTCCTCATAAACTTACCTAACCAACTTTGAAAAAAGAATGGAGTTGATTAGACAGGTTAATGGGGTGATGTCTTTATAAATGACAGATGGCCACGTTAGAACAGAAAGTTGTTCACTCTCCATTTTTTATTTTATTTTATGAGACTATTTTACCTTTTTTTGTTGTTTTACTTATGAAAGGATTGCTCATACATTTTTGATTAACAGTGTTTAACTGGAAAAAAATTTCCAATGAAACTGAACTTTCAACTGGATGGATGTTGTCATTACGCTTAAGTGGCAGTAATCAAAACTAAAATACAAAATGAATTTTTTGGAATTCCAGGTCTTTATAAACATCCTGACCTCCCCCATTGGCCTGCAAATGGAGAAAAGTGCTTACAGATTTGCAAGCTCATAAGAACATAACAAAGAAATGGAAACATGCAGAAGAAAGCTAGCTTTTTAATGTATAGGGAACCTATTAGTGGTGAATTTGGCAGAATAATTAAAAATGGCATGATTTAAAAAAGTGAGTTAATTAAGAATAATTTTAAAAATTATTATGATGCAAAATTAGCTATACTTAAAAAAAAAAATAATAATATCTACCAGGGCACTCAGAATGATTGAAGTGTAGGATGTGGGATAACCTAGACTGTTCATCTTCCCTTAGATTTACAAAGTGTCTGGAATCACACAAACAGTGCTAACTGAAGGAGGATTCACCAGGTTCTTCACACAGGTCTCTGCCCTTGTGCTCTGGGATCTCTGGGCAGGCCTGAAGAGGATGCACAGCACCTGATGTTGCTATTGAAAGCCCCTGAGGCAGCAGCAGTTCTTGGCTCTTTCCCGAGCAGCACTTGGCAGTGGTCTGTATGCCACCACTGGTGTGTGCCATGATTTGGGAAACTGTCTAAAGATTCCCAGTGCCTACTTGACTGTTAATCACAATCTCGCAATTATTTCTGCCACCTTCTCCCATGTCTCTTCTTTTCCCATATGAAAAAAGTCCAGTCTTAAATAAACCAAAAAATTAAGAAAATATAATATGCATTGCTAACCTTCTACTATTTTCCTCCCCCTCTGGCATTTTTCACTGACCTGAAGTGTACCGCTTCTTCATCTGATGCAGATCATTGATTAAAACAGTCCTATTGAACATCTCTCTAGCCTTCCCTGCATGAATGTGAGAAAAGCAAAGTCTCCCAGGAATGTTTTCCCTTGCAATTTTTTCTGTGAATTTAGGATTCATGAGAGCTACTAGAACAAGTTTTTAAAAAACTCTGACTCTTTGGGGCCTTTTTGCATTGATCAGGATTGTAGCACCAGAGCCAGAGTGAAACAATACTTAAGTACCTTTGTGGAACTCTGCAGCAGACAGCCATAATGAAAAGTAATTCTAGACAGGATCATGTGGCTGCAGTGCATCATAGTCTGGATCAGAATTCTTGCAGTGTTTTCAAGTGCTAGGATAGTGCTGGAGCTTTTTTATGGAAGTGTAATAACTTATCACAAGTTTAATTTCCTTTATCTGGCCATATGTAAATCAATAGTTTCCACTGGTGTCTAATCCTCATCAAGAGAAATGGATCAGCTTATCCCTTAGGCAGGTGACTGGCAACTGCAGAGATAATAATGGTCTTGCTTTCACCAATAACATTTGGGGTGATTATTTGACATCATATTTAAGTCACCACACAACTCCATCAATTCACCTCTTATCAGCATAAAGAAGATGAATTTCACACAGAGTATTCGTCGAGGTATCAGCTGGGATTGGGCTCACGTCTCTTGTTGGTGCTTCCACAGATGAATTGCTGTAACCAGCAGCAGCACCTCTTATCAAAGTATTACCATCTGGTGTCAAGTGTTACCAAACCAAGATGGACATGATGCAATGGACATTGTTTAGATTTACCATTGATCAATTAATTCCTTAATCCTATCTTCTACTTTCACCTTAATTCTATGTTCTAATATAGGGTCCCTGCTACCAGATTGCAAGTTTCCTTCAGATTCCTATTTCCCCTGGGTTAGCTAGATGCTCACAGTTTTGAGGTGGAAGCACTTTTGTGTTGTTTTCAGTTGGTGTTAACTGGAGTAATCGGATCAGTGGTGAATTGCTGGTTTCATAAATCTAGTGGGGATAGGATATAGGGGATAATACAGAAAAGATTATGTAAAAGATTTGCATTTTCAGGAAATACTGGCTTCCACAGTGCCTGATGCTTAACAATAACCTACTGTCTTACAGCATCTGGCTGCTGTGCAAAGTAGTCAGTTTGAGTGCCTTGATATGCAAAATACCACAGCTAATCCAGTCAGACAATCCTTGATCACTTTGTGACTCCTCAGGTAGATAAGGATAAGAATGTTCTTTGGTGCATGACTTCTAATAATGTAATGAAAGACACTGCTGGTTGGTAAAACTGCAATCTTCTAAATATTTTATTCCTGTTTCCATTCTGTTCCTAAAGCAGGAACAGATTCATTACTGTTCTGTATGGACTGTCTTCCTGGGCATTTCCTTGCCATTGATTCCTCTTTCTCCAAAACAGGATCTTAGCCCCCATTCTTTTCACTTTCTGCTGTTCCATCCTCTCTAATTCACCTCATTGTTTTGATATTGTCCTTTTTCTTACTTCTAAAACATGAAGATCACCTTCTCTTCCTTGACCTGCTCATCCTCCTACACAAAGCCCTATTAGATTTTCTCCCTCCCACAGAGCCTCCTCCCTCTGAATCCTAGAAAAGCATCAGTTCAGGGGGAGTTATATTGAAAAGAAAAGGAGGTAGCCAAAAAATGTGTGACAGAAAAATATAAATAATTAGTAGCCATAATAGAAAGCTTTCAGATGACCCAAAATTAATACAGCATCCAAAATGTACAAAAGCTATTAAGAAAACCAAACAGCATGAATTTTCAGACACACCCTCCCCCTTATTGTTTTTCCTTTTTGTGCAGCCACCAGTTGCTATGTGGTCTCTGGGAAACAATGTCATTGTCAAAATCCTCAGGTTTGTCTGCTCTCTTCTGTTTTTGCTTCAGTGTTGTGATCCAGAGAAGTACTAAAAGCCAGAGGGAGATTATACGGCTCCTGTGTCCATTACAGGAGCATCTCTAACTTTTGTAGTTCAAACTGTACAATAGAAAGACTGAAGCATGACAATATCTACCAACTGTGAACTGTTTTAATAATAATAATCGTAGTCATTCAAGTTTTTGTTACTCATTCCTTGTAGCACAGGCCTGTAACTGCATTTACTCCCCAGATCTTAATCCAGCCTCTGTGAGAAGCAATTTGTTGGGGATTTCAAAACATCCTCTGAGATCATACTAGAGTTTTATGCAGAAAAACTCTCATAATCCCTCTCAAAACTCTAATATGAAGCTATTTCTGGATCTTATGCTTCTTTTGGACCAGGCTTGGCTGAAGAGTTTGAACAGTGCATGAAAAACAACTGCAGTACAAGCTGAATGTGATGAGGAAAAGGTTGGGAACAGCTGCTTCCACAGACTCATGGAATCCTTCGGGTGCAGCACAGCAAGGTAGGTGAGTACAGGTGCAAAACACCTCTATCCAGCATGCTCTGCAAGTGCACAGATACCTGACCTCACAAATTTAAACTTGGCTTTCAGTGAACAGTGCTCAAGTGGAGAAACATGATTTATAGTGTCTTCTGTTTGCTCGTGTCAGGCACTTTTGTTTTGCCCAAAACCAATGTAGGGTTTACTACTAAAGCAGAAAACAAAGCAAACACATCTTTCAGTGCTGCCAGAAGCTGGATTCTTTAGAGAGCAACAACAACAATTACATCTTTTAGTACAAATGTGGGAGTGGGAAGAAAAGGTTAACAAAATAAGCGTGCAGAATCAAAAGGAAAAGTAAAGACTGCTCATTAAGAGTAGTGCACAATGAGGTGTTTCATAAATTTATTCAGAATTAGCTGTGGTAAAAGTTCCTGAGATATTTCCTGATTTAGCCTGCATAGTGTAAGGAATGACTGATGTTTTGAAGACTCTTAGGTTAAGAGAGCCAAAGAAATGAGGTAAGGCAGCTTCTTCAGCTCAGTGCCTGCATAAATTCCTTAGAGAATGGAAATGCATTTTCCAATACCACCTAGCTGAGTCTCATTAGACATTCATTTATTAATCCAGTGCTTTTAAGAGCACTGATAGCAGCAATCTACCAATCATGAACACGTGATGCAGACAAACGAAGAGTTATACTGATTGCACTTGTAAAGAAAAATGAGAAAATATCACTATATGTGTTTTTACATTATAAAAATGTAAAATCCTACATTATAAAAAATGCACCACAGTATATCTAAAAAATGAAATAATGCCATCTAACACATACTGCAAAAACCTTCACACCTAATCAAAAAGAAAGAAACCATCCTCTTTAGGCAAGGCTGATCTTTGTTTTGGGATGACATTGCTCTCTTGGAGTACTATGCTCTCTGCAGAAACTGAGAGGACCTCTCATATTTAAGATGAACAGTATTTAAAAGCAGATTTTAAATTTGAATATTAATACCAGTCAAAGATTTTTAAAGAAGCTCTAAATCACAGAATCATAGAATCATTTAGGTAGAAAAAAAAAATCACTCTTAAATGATGGAGTCCAACCATTAACCCAGCACTGCCAATCCCACCTCCAAACCATGTCCGTAAGTGCCACATTCACACATCTTTTAAATACCTTCAGGGATGGTGACCCCACCACTTCCCTGGGCAGCCTGTTCCAATGCCTGATAACCCTTGCATCCCAATATCCAATCTAAACCTCCCTGGCATAACCTGGGACATTTCTTCTCATCCATTGCTCAAGATTAAGAAGCATTTGGTCATAAAAATATATGAAATTATGTATTACTTCTCTTCCCTCATTTTGCTTAAAGGCAGAGTATTTAGTTGCTAAAATGTACTTAGTTTCAAGCTTTTTCTGATATTGCTAGGTGTTATGAAGCCCCCTCAGACTCTGACAGAACTGAACATCAATTTAGTTGCACCGTGAAAACAGAAGAAAGTTCTGAGTTAATGTGGACCCTTGCTTTCTTATCCTATATGAACTAAATGGAAGCTTTTACTTAAAAGATCTGATCCCTGAGCGCTGCTCAGATTTATCTGCAGCAATTTAAAGGATAATTACTCC
The DNA here is from genome assembly GCA_013186435.1 of Turdus rufiventris. Classification (NCBI taxonomy): domain Eukaryota; kingdom Metazoa; phylum Chordata; class Aves; order Passeriformes; family Turdidae; genus Turdus; species Turdus rufiventris. Next base: position 8,995,733 of record PYHW01010582.1, on the reverse strand, counting down.
AGCTGCCAAAAATTACTTACAACAGATGCAATGGAGCTGGCAGTGGGTCTGTTCCTCAGCTGCTGCACTTCATTCTCCCACCAGCTATTAATGCACATTGAAAAGACCCCCAGGGCTTCTCTCCTCCAGCTGCCTTAGGCTCTCCTCCTGCACCAGGTGCTCGAATCTCTTCACCATCTCTGGGGCCTGCTCCAGGTCCTGCTCCAGTGTGGCTGTGTGCCCTTTGTACTGAGGAGCCCAGAACTGGACACAGCAATCCCAAAGGAGTCTGACCAGTGATGAATAGAAGGTTCAGAAGAGTTGAGTAAAGCTTCTAAACCAGCACCCATGGTAATACTTTAAAGGTTATTTAAAGCAAAAATTTTCTTAAAATGGGGCTTAGAGACTTTACTAATACTTTACATAAGGTCTTGTGGAGTTCATTCCCAAGATGGGGTTTAAGTTCATTTTTAACCCACACTTTCTGATTTTTCTTTTGGGGTGTAAGGTTTACAGAAAATGTCTGTCATTTTTATTCCCTTAATGCAACACTGCCAGTTTGCTTGTGGGAAGCAGAACCAGCACAGGGCTTGTAACCACACATGGGAAGGTCAAGATGATAGGGTTTACTTCCAACTCTCAGCTATCTTTTAAATAACTTTTATTTAATCTAATCTAGTCTGTTTCTCCAGATCTTTGGTGATGGGTTTTTGGCATGGTTGCTTGGACATGAACTCAGCCCAAACTGAGATCAACAGATCAGCTGAAGAGTTTAACACTGATTTTACTGGTTGAAAAATAAAATTTAAACACTTGTCCATGGAACTCTAAACTGGAAGTCTGCTGAACTTTACTGGCCTTGACTAATGCACATACCCCACTGCCTTTAACAATCAAGGCCAGTCAGGGAGTATTTATTTATCTGTAAGGAAATACAGGAAGATCTGACAGGATTCAATGTGACAATGCTGCTTTCCTTGGCAAGCTGGATTTGCTGGCTATTGGAGTAAGCAGTTTAGATGAGAACATCTGAAATCCATTAAGCTAGATTTTTGCAATTATTATATTTTATTTATTTTCTTTCAAGTGAGATGTGAAAACAAAGAAGAAAGCAGAAAAATATTAACAGCAAACGTTACATTCTCTTTGGGTAACAGGAGAGGCCACAAACAGAACATGTACTCCAAGTCACTAGGTATGTAAAAAATTCTAAAAATTATCTCATTTCTGCTTTTGCCTGGTGGGGAATAGCCTGATGGAAACCTTAAAGGCCGACCATGGAGACAGGGAATACTTAAAAGCAGGCAGATAAAACTGACGTGTTCGTGTACTTAGCCAGCTTAAGGGCTCAAATAAAAATTGTATCTTCCTTACAAGAGGGAAGATTATACTTTAGCAAACTACAGGTGACTCAGAAAGACAAGGAAGCTCAAGTAATAGATGTAAGGAATCCAAAACATGCATGGGAAATGCTGGCAGCAGCAAATACTAAGATTAAAATTTCAAGATTACACAGTGTGTGTGTAGCCACACAAGATCACTGTTGCTTCACAGAGACTGATTGTGTCAACATTACAGCTCTAAACATTTCTTTCTGAGGAAGAAACTGCAGATGTTTGCTGCTCAAATTAGAGCAGCAAACCATCCTTCCCTAATAATGTATATGTATGTATGTAACCAAGGAAAATGAAAAAAGAAATGAAAAAAAGGAGCTCAGTCTTTTCTTAGGACTTGGAAATTCAAACAGGAGAGCAGCTATGAAATGTTCTAGTCTTGACATGCACTCTATAGATAAAAGTAACAATGTGAGAAAATTACGTAGGAAGGGAATGGAACAGGCATTATAATGGAATGTGTCTTGTCTTGAGTGCCTCGTAATTTTTGCCCCAAAACCATGGGAGATTTGATACCTACACATTCTAAGTATGGCATTTTCAAATCAGGCCACAGTTAAAATTTTATATGATGCTGATAATAATATTAATAGTAATAATACAGTTAATATAATTATTAATAATAAATAATTGAAATAATATTTGGTATGCTTATAAGGAACATTGCAGATCACTTCAGAAAAGCATTTTCCAGAAAAACTGTCATTTGAGTTTACTTCTACTTTTTTTTTTTTTTTTGTCCATGTAAACACAGTCAGGGAGGAGTACATCCAAATGGTTTTGTCCCAAACATGGTCCAGTATCAAGTGTAAGGAGAAATTTTTATTTCCTGTACAAATGGCAGTTGTCCTCCTTGGAAATTCTTTAATGCCAGATTTCAAAACACAGAAATTTTTACCAGTTTGAAGATTCATTCCTATTCCCTCCATAGAATTGCATAAACAATAGCTTTCTGTATCACAGAGGATGTAAAATGTTAAAATGTAGTATGCTTGTATTTGTTCTCTATGTCTGTCTGTCTGCAGGTCATGTTCACATTCCTGAGATGATCCTTCCTTTGGAAATCTTTGATGCTGCATGTTGGCTGTAATACTTTATTCATAAACCTCAAACACTTGTCTGTGTGTTAAACAGCTGGTTCAAGACCCTACAGCTTTCAGGAGTGTGTCTAATCCTTATTAACACAGGCAGTCTCCATAAGACCCCTTGAAAGAAGAGTTTGGAGGAGCAGACTCTCCACTTCTTTATTAACAGATACTCAGATCAATTTCAAATAAATTAATGTAAAAGGTCAAACAAAAGCGGTAGGATGGGATTGATGCTTATTTGTACCTCATGCCACCGTGGGAGAGCACAAAAAGAGCAGCAGTTCTTGTGGGTTACCCCTTTTTTAGTTTTACGTGGGGGTTCCACCACCCACCCCGGGGCTCTGCGGGGTCTGCGGGGTTTTGGCAGTGCCGCCCCTTCGGGGAGACTTTTTGGGGCTGGGGAGCGGCTGTGACACCGGCTCTGGGAAACAGGAACGACCGGAACGCCTTCACGGGCTTTTCACCTGAAGGAAGGGAGCGAATTTTCCTTCCCTCATCCTGCTCCCTTTTTTCCTCAGCCCGTCCCATCGGGGTGGCGTCTCTCACGACAGACATTCGCGACCCTTGCGCTCCCCAGGCAGCAGCAGCAGCAGGAGGAAGAGGAGGAAGAACGACAGCACCTCCAGGCTGGGGGTTTGGGGGGCTGGGAGCGATTCATTCGCTTCCCCGGATGCTTCTGGCGGCGGCAGGAGCTGGAGCATCCAAAGCTCCTCTTCTCCCGCACTGCCGCGCTTTTCCTCTGGGGAGGGTCCGCTGCTAGCACTGTGTGTCTGTGAGTCCTTAACAAAAAACCAAAACGAAACAAAAAAAACCTTCTCCAAAACCACCCCTCCCAAAAGAAAAAGAAAATTGCTTCAGGAAGGGCAGACTGAACAGCTGCAGAACTCAGCCCTAGTGAGGGCAGGGCTGGAGGGCTGTGTCCGGTTCTGGGCTCCTCAGGACAGACAGACAGGAGCTTCTGGAGAGGCTGCAGACGAGGGACACGAGGATGGTGATGGGGCTGGAGCATCTCTTATGGAGAAACTGTGGAAGCAGGGCCTGTTCAGTCTGGAGACTGAAGGGAATCTCATGAATCACATAAATATCACAAAGGTGGATGCCCAGAGTATGGTGCCAAACTCTTTTCAGAGGTGCCCAGCGCCAGGAACAGGAGTAATCACCATAAGCTAAAACACAAGAAGTTCCACCTCAGCATGAGGAAGAACTTTATGGAGTGACATTGCACTGGAACAGGGGGCCAGGGAGGACTCTCCCCCTCTGGAGACATTCCAGGCCCACCTGGCCGTGTCACCTGCTCCAGGTGCCCTTGCCGTGACAGTGGGAATGGATCAGATGATCCCCAGAGGCCCTTTCCCTACCAATTCCGTGAACACTGCAACAGTTTGGGACAAGTTATTGCGCACAGCCTGAACACCGGCTGCATCCCTACAGGGTGAGCAGCATCCCTGGCGATGAGGGGGAAGCGGGAGATGAGGAGGATGAGGAGGATGAGCAGGACAGGGGGCGGGCCGGCTCCCGCTCACCTGGCTCACCTGCGCTCACCTGGGCGTGCGCGGCCCGCGCTCCCGCCCCGCGCCGCGGCCCCGCCCGCGCCCGGCCCGCGCAGGCGCTCCGGGGGCTCCGCGCTGTCATGGCGGCAGCGAGCGGCAGCGCCGGCAGGAAGGAGATGGGGCTGGCCGGCACCGCGCTCTGAGGTGGCGGCAGCGGCGGCTGGAAGTTGAGGCGCCTTTGGGCGGGCGGAGCGGCGGCGGGCGCAGCGCAGCCCAGCCCATCCCGCAGCCGAGCAGCGCAGCCGGCCCCGGAGCCGCGCGTCGGGCAGCCCGCGCCCCCTGCGCAGCCCGCGGTGAGTGCGAACTTGGCGGGGCGCTGCACCTGCCCGCGGCCGCGCCTCAGCGCAGCCGGGCCCGCGGCGGGCAGCAGCCGGGCGGGCAGGAGGAGCGCCTTCCCTCTAGGTTAAAAAAAAAAATTAAAGAAAAAAAGGGGAAAAAAGCAGATTAAAGCGGTGAGGTGGGGGCTCGGAGCGTGGCGGGTCCGGCAGCACTTCCGCGGGGAGAGGCGTGAGCGCTCCCGGCGGGCGCGGGGCAGGGGCCGGGACGTGCGGGCTGTGGGCAGCGCCGGGCGGAGCGCGGGCTGAAACACTACTCGGGCTGAAACACTGCTCGGGCTGTCCTTCAGGGCTGCCGGTACCTGCCCGAGGGCAGCGCGCTGACAGACGCCTCCTGCCGAGGACAGAGCCGCGATCCGAGGGCGCGTCTTCCCCGCCCGCCCGCCCGGCGCCCTCCCCCGCCGGCCGCCGCTTTCCTGGGCAGCCGGAGCCCGAGGGAAGGAGCCCAGGGCCGCCGCTCACCTTCCCGGCTGGGCGCCTCTTCCCGCAGCGGAGAGCGTGTGGAGCTGGCGCTGGAAGCCCTAGCCTGCGGTGCACTGGCCATGGCGAGCGAAGGCAAGCAAGTTGTTCAGCCAACAGGTGATGATGGAGGAGGAGGAGCGGGAAGAGAAGGAAACGCTGCTGAAGGGGGAAGTGTGCTGCAGCCTTTGAATCCAGGAGTCCCCATCCGAGGCATCAAGATGAAATTCGCCGTGCTGACAGGACTGGTGGAAGTTGGTGAAGTGTCCAATAGAGACATAGTTGACACTGTGTTTAACCTGGTAAGTTCATTGCCTGAATAAGGGGTAAAAACGGCACAGGTGTGCAGAAGAATCAGCAGTTTTTTAATGCTATTTTTCTGTTACTAATTTTTTGCATGGTTACACTTTCACCATGCTGGATTTTAACGATGTTCTTTTTTACTTTCCACAAAAGCTGATAAAAAAGCATGTGAGCCTCTTTACACTAGAAACAACCATAAGCATCTTCCTCCTTTGTTTTCCTCACAGAAATTGTTGCTTTATTTAGAACTGGGAAGCGTATTGTTATGTTTAAACATTTAACAGGTGTACTCAACAAGAAAGTTAAATGTTAATTTAGTAACACAAACTGTCATCAAAACACACACACTGTTTTCAATCAAAACAGTTTTTTGAAGATGTTTACATCCCTTCTTGTTTCCTGTTGGCTTTGGGAGTGGGTAGAACTTTGATATTCTGTGTGCAGGGGGGGTGAGAGTGTCAGGGAGCAGTTCATTCAAACATGTTTTACATAGTCTGCTTTTTGGGAAGAGTAGAATATGGTGTCAGTGTCCTTTTTTAAATGAATGAATTAGGGACTCGGCTGCTGTTTTTTGATTGCTGTGTGGATGTATCTGGTATTTCATAACAGATCTCACTAAACATTGAGGATACAACATTTTCTTGTTGAAACTACAGTTGTGATATGTACCATTGAACTTTTTGGGCCATTTGTTTAAATTGCATAATTTAAAGCAATTAGACTAGTTAATAATGTTTCCTTGATGCAGGAAATCAAACATTAGAAAAACTCTTGAGTGTAAACACTCTGCTATTACCAGAGGTCTTAAAACATCTCTAAAAACAATTATTGTCCCTCCTCCTTCCTTTGAGTGAGCAGCTCTGAGTCTAAAACAATGTAGTTTCTGACAAACCAGGAAGTGAGAGCACTTAATAATATAAAGCTCACTAACAAGGAAAGTGGAGGCAGAAGGCATACTGGTTTTTAATGCTGTTTGCATTTCAGTTATTTTATTATTAGTATTCTTTGCTCCGTGCAAGTTTTGATGGTCACCAAGTATTTGTGTGCAGTGTATGTTTCATGTTATTCCATGTTATCTTCTTGGGTTATGATAAATATTTACTTTGGAACATTTTTGTATTTACAGTGTAGTGCCCTAGATTGTTTGGATGGAAGCCTGGAAGCCTCAATACAGGGGAATGACAGTAGTGACAAAAATAAAGTGTAGGTCAGAGGTTTCATGGACGCTTCAAGTGAAGGAAGCGATTTAAGCTACTTGGAGTCCACTTGACAATATCCTGGAGTAAACCCAGCACTTGCATATATGGACATGAGGTTCGAAAGGAAATTCTGGTGAAGCATTTAGAATTTAGGGCACTTGTGTGAGGGGAAATCGTTCATGAATGTGTTAAATTTTACTTTGTTTCTAGTGTGGTCTTTTGAGTGGCATGCTGGAGGTGTACTTTATGGGAGCAGTGGAAAGAGGTTCAGAAGAACAATTAAAAATGTAAAAGATCCTTGATTCCTGTGATTCTTGTTCTGCTCCATTTTGGACAAGAGAGCAGCAAAAACTTCAGTGTGGATTAGAGTGCCCTTGATTTTTAGATTTAAAAGGTCTGGAGAACTTGACCTGTGGACTGCATTTTCCTGGATCTTCATTTCCCAGATAGACAGGGGAGAGCTTCCAGCATTGGAAATTTTTGAAACTGTGTTCTCATTTTTTTCTGCAAGGGAAACAGCACCCCTGACCTCTCTGAGAAGATTCCTCAACCATTTCAGCACACCTGCCTATGTGTGGGAGGCAAAAGGTCATGCTCCTGCCCCACATTATTTTGTCAGCTGATGGGAGTCATGACACAGCCAACAGTTTGGTAGTAAGGATGCTTTGCCTGGGTACGTGAGAACAAAATCCAAATTTTGGATATGAGGGCTATGAAATCTCCCTTCAGAGCAATGCCCATTCATCTGTCACAGAGTTCTGCCTCAGTTCATTTGTTACCTGTGACCATTTTGTCAATTAATACCTCTGAAATCACGCTGACCAGAATTTAAGGCGTGTCAAGTACTGGTTAGCAGTGGTGTACTTGGCTTTCTCACTGTGGGTGTACAGGAAATCTGTAACTTTTATCTGAAAAGGTGACTCTCAGCTCTGGCTTTTCTGGTAGTTTGTTTCCCAATGGCTTTGGGAGCGTGTTTCCTCAGGTGTGTGCAGGTTGAGCTGGGGGTATGGCAGTCACGCCCTGATCTGCTGTTGCCTGATGGGGTTAAGCCCCAGGTATCCCCTCCTGTTTGGTTTCATTCTGTGTGGTGACTCACAGCTGCAGTCACCAGGAGTGGGAACAGAGATCTGCTAGTTTGCTTCTCATAATTTGGAAAGAGGACAGCTGCATTATCTGGGGTTTGTTTGGTCACTGAGTTGAGGCATCTTTAGATCAGAGTGCAAGGAGGGCTGGGCAAATCTGGGTGGAAAGGTGGCTTAGCAGCATTTTATTCTTTATGGCATTACCACCCTCAAATGTGAAGAGATTATTTTTTAAACAGGGATATCAGATGCACTAATTTTGACTTCTTGAGAAAATGTGTTGCTCTTATTTATGCCTTTCCAACTTGCTGTAGCATATGGAGGTTATCAAGAGACGACCTAAGTGCTGTCTTGATGTTTCTCATCTTTAAGTATTTAAGAGGTGTTCACGTTCTATATGTGAAAGACTCAGGAGGTCAAAAATCTAAAGTGCACAGTAATTGATCTGCTGCTTACTAAAGAAATTTAAGCCTCTGTAGTTCTGATTACTCGAGCAAAATAAGTTCTTCATTTCAGCAGTGTTGCATCTTGGAGGGCCACTTCTGGCATTTTTTTCTGTCCAGCAGTGTAACAAAGTGCTTAGTGAACTCACTTCTAGCATCAAAACCCTTCTAGTCTCGTTTTGTTCTCTTTGGGAATTCTCCTAGAAATATACAAGTTTTGGTCAGTTTTGTTTTGGTCTGTTTTCTCAATGAGCACAGTTTCCCAGCCCACACTGAATATCTCTGTGTATTTCAGCACCTCTTAAAAGTGAAAAAGGAGATAGGGACTTTCAAGAAACTGATTATTCTGTGGAAAACTTTGAAAGTGCATTCTTATTCAAGTATTAATCTGTTCTGCTAGTTTTTTAGACAGAATTAGCTAAACTATGGATATATATTCCTCATGCATTGTGAATTTTATTTTTAACTGATTTCAGGCAGCAATAACTCCTTGAATTCCCTTTGCATACAAATCAGGTGAATTCCTGTTAGTTGCCTCATATTTACCCCCCTTAGTTTATTCAAACAAAAAACCCTCCTGGTTGGAGAAGATGATAGAATGGAAAAATAAATTACTTACGGTGGGATCTGTTAGTAACTTAAAATAACTGCAACCAGTTTTGTTTTAAGAAGCTTTAGTGCTTCAAATTGTTTTATTGAATATGGTATAGATTGTTACTTGATTTGGTTCAATTTTTTCCTCTCTGTGTTGGAAAGACTTTTTTTTCTAATTTCTCCTTGGTGAAGAGAATGTGCTGTTGCTTCTGATTCTATTCAAGGATTATGAGAACCTCACCAAGAGTGACAAAGTGCAAATGAGAAAGAAACACAAGTTTTTATCACCTTTGAAGAAAAAATAATGGGATCTGAGGAGCAGAGGCTTAAATTACTTTGTAAATTTAATTTGTTAGCTCTTTCACTTCTGCCAGACTTTACTAAAACCCCAAACAAAAGTCAACCTAACTTTTAAAAAATGCTTACAGGTTATTTTCCTGCTGATACATCAGGTTTCTAATTTGGATGGTTTTGGCACACTAATGCAACTAGAACACTGTTACTTAAAATGGTTTTTATGAATTCTGAATTCCCCTTTTTTGTCTCTTGTCACAGACTTATTTTGCATATATCGTGTTGTGGAAACCCCCCAAAGCTAATGCTGATAGAATTAGATGCATTGCAGTAATAAAAATCCACCGTAAATGTCCTCATAGCAATGCATTCCTTTCATTACATTACTGTATGTTTTTAAAGACTTTATTTTCTACATAAACTTATCAATGCTGATGACAAGTGAGAGTAACCAAGTAGCTCCTAGAATATCACTGAATATTGTGTATTTCTTAGTAGATGCAGTCTTCCTTAGTAGCTTCCCAGTAAATACACCTCTGGCTACAGCTATCCTAGTTCAGTCACTTCTGTCCACTTACAGTACACATGATAAGGTAAATCTGGCTTTAGCTGGGTCAGGCTTGTAAGGCTTTTAAAAAAAAAATCATGGTAAATTGTACAGTCAGCTGTCTGATCATGCATGGTTTTTACTTGTTGAAGTGATGCATACTGGGTTTTTTTCAGGTGTTGATAAAACTTGGACATTACTTTGTAGTTAGTGAAACTATCACCCTATGTAGTACGTGCAGGAACTGAGGGAAATTTTGTGGTTGGCTGAGAAAGGTATGGAATGTAGTGAGGTGGTAATGGCATTCTTTAATTAGGCATGCAACAATTTAGAAGAAAATCTAGGCTCTGAGTAGGAGCTGGTTTGTACTTTGGCTGTAGTATCAGCTCACTTCTGTAACTGCAACTTAAAACACAATGTAGGACAACAAAATATTGAGGACAAAATTTTAAAGACGGCATGGAGAAGTGTTCAGTTTTGCTTAGTCTTCCACTAATTTGCCTGACTTTCATAGTTTCTCGAGTTCAGTCTGAGATTTCAAGTGTCTGTAAAGGCCTGGGAACATGCTCTGTGTTTTCCAGCAGTGGTGGCATGCTGTACTGACATGAATAGACCCCTACAAACATAAAGCAAAGCCAAAAAAGCAGAGCTGATCTGGGCATTTATGTATATCGTGTCTTAATAATGCAATATTTGTTGACAATTTTTAATTAGCAGTTTGTTCTACAAAGAAAGCCTGGTCAAAATGAGTTCATAGCATGGCTTAGAAGTCCCCTTTAGAGGGAAACACATCAGTTCAATGACAGATTTTTCTGGGTGGTGTCTGGTAACAGAGGAGAGGGAGTCAGGTTTCCATTGCAGTTGCTTTGCTGTCTCTGGGTAATGTTTTGTGCTGCTTCTGCCAGACAGTCCTGGGCTGGATGGACCATGGGCCTTACCCAGCAGTGCAGAGAGCACAGAAACCTAGGGGCCATGTGGACTGGCTCAGATAAAGCATCTGCAGATTAGGGAATAGAATTAAATTAGTCAAAAGCATCAGGGAAGCAGGTGGGTGGCATGTCAAGGTTTCCACAAAGGCTGGACATTGCAGAGTGATACAAAAATGGGTAATTATAAATGCATGTTGAATCAGCATGTTTTGGGTCACTCCTCCAATAATATTTTTGAAGATGAGCGTGAGTGAAGAGAAGGCTTTTGAAGTTGCTGTATTGGCTGGACATTGGAGGTTGAGGGAAATCGAAGATGTATTTGCTCAGTTCCTGTTTGAGGTAGTGTTGGTTTGGTACAGTGTTCAGTACTCAGTGGATGGTCAGGTGTACATTCAGATGCTGAAGTTTGCTGAGAAGTCCCAGCCTTCTGAAAATCGTCAAGCCTGATATTTTTTTTTGGCATGTGTTACAGATTGAAGTCTGATGAAAGATGAGCATGAGCTTTGTCTGTGGTTTCATTCACCATCTGTGTATTTGCTTTACCACCTCTTGGTGAACCTGCACTCATTCTGAGCTGTCTCTCACTTGATGTGGCGCTCTGACCTTTTATTTTTTGCTAGATAAGTTAGAAGCTTAAAGCACTGATAGCTTCTGTCTTCATGCAGTCATCAAGTTCTTTATGAGCCTTAAGGAAGAAACTTTAATCCATTGCACAGATGAAATAAGCCCTGCAGTTTAGTCACTGGAATGTGAAATAGCTTCTTGCTACCTTTGGTGTTTCTGTCTTTTTCTGTCTTCTTTAAGAATCTATTCTGTCAAATTCAGTCTTGCGTGCATTAAATTTATGCATATCTTTTTAAAGAAGTTCTATTTATTTTAAATGGGTCAATCTGGCAGAAAGTTTTTGTTCATAATCACTAATTACAGTTAGCTAACTTTGTGCTGTTCAAGTGTCTTCCCCAGCCCCCGGAGGCCTTGCTGGCCTCTTCACAACGTTTTGCATAATGGTTTTTGGTATTAGCTTGACCTAATTACTAATGTCCTAATTTAGATTACGTTTCTGCTTTAACTAATTCTGGGTTTTTCTGGTGGGCTTGATATCAGGCTAGAGCACATTATTGCTCATCCAAAAGGTAGTTTGGCCATTTTTATTTGACTCTGGGAAAGCCTCAGGCTTTGTCTGTGAGCTTTGGCCGTTTGCCAGGAGTCTGAGGGCTCCATGAATATGGTAAATCAGGATACTATTGCCACCTGCTTTGGGAATGCTCTGTGTGGCCAGTGGAGACCGCAGTTTCCAGCATGCAGCGCTCTGTGCTTAGAGCAGATAGCAATCGAGATGCATCCTTGCACAATTGCTGTAATCAAACTCACCAAATGATGATGCTGCAGGAGTTGCAACAGTACCTTTCCTGAGCCACTGGAGGCTTTGTGCTGACACTGGGAGCCTGGAATAATTTGTGAAGAGCTTGTGTTGCCACAGTGCTTTATATTCCAGAGCTTCACAAAGAGGCATAAGTAGTTTCTAAATAGAAACTAATTTGTGGAGAAGAAAAATCTAATGCCTTCTGTTGCACTGGATTCCCCTAGTAGTAACTGGGGAGCTGGGAGCAGCTACGTCCCAGGCATGATTTTCTTGTTAATAGCTGCCTTGAGAAGATATTTAAATGAGAATTGCTAGTGGGAATAGGATGTGCTCTGTTGCAGCCTATAAATGTTCCACGAGTTTGAGCTGCAGGTCTCTTTACTGCAGCCTGCATATGAATAGTTTTGTTGATGGTTTTGTACTCCACATGTATCTGGGAAAAAAATTCCATATGCATCAATGCAGAAAATTCAGATTATTTTTTGTGTGACTGAAAAGCTGGAATCGAATTGTTCAGGCAAAAAACTTCTTTGTTGATGCAACTGAAGAAATCAGGACTTGAGCTTCTGGGTTATCTTTGCTATGCAGTTGGAAATGAAAACCAGAGTAACTGTGTAGGACTCATCTGTTCTATGAAAGTGTGTTAAGTGTGTGTCAGCATGTCCCCTTTTGCCATCAGCAGTTGTTCTTTGAGGTGTGGGTAGAAATTACAGAGATAAATTCACTAAATTGAGGCTATTCTATTTGCTCCACTTAGATTCTCCAAATTTCTGGGTTTGTCCTGGAGTAGTTCTGTAAAACAGTAACTGTAAGAATGCATGGGGTGACCTGTAGCTTATTTATTCTCTCCTTGGGAATGCTGAAAGACAGGAGGCACCAGGATGCCGCAGGTAAGATGGTAACTGCAGCAGGAGGGCAATTTTTGTAATAAAAGACCATCAAGAAGAGAACCAGTGGCATCTTGCAGTGAACTGGGAAATGTGTGATTATGGAGTCCAGGATGCTGAATGTTTGCATGGTAACCCCCTCACAAAGTGGTTCCTGTATCAGACTGTATGTTTGGATGAGAATTGTACTGGCTGCTTTCCCAAATGTGATTTGGATGGGGGTAGGTGGAGAGTGAGGTAAACCCTGTTGCTGTAGAGCTGCTGAATAAAGGCTTTGCAGATCCTGCAACTTTCCTCTTGTTAGAGAAGCTTTGAAGTTGTGCTGTTTGCACTTCTTGGGGTTAAAGCATTGTTCCTAAGGACAGTTGTTTTTTGCATGATTATCAATGATCCAGGTGAACCTTGGAATCAGTGGGTGCTTAAGAAAACCAACCAAAAACCACCACCACCAAAAAAAAATCCCAAAAAACCAAAACCACAATCCCCCTCCCTCCAAAAAAACCCCAAACCAACCTGAAAAAGAGCTCCTTCTTCTTCCCTCCCTGCCACATCCATCAAACCAAACCCAAAAGGCTTTTTATGTGGAATCATAGACTTCAGTTATAAAATATGCCCAGTGATAAAGGAGTAGAATTGCTGATGAGCCTTAAAACAATGCCATTGAGGGGAGGAAAAGAACCAAATGACTAATGTTGTGAATGGTGCATGACTGTTAAATAAACAAATGGAAACTATCAGTCCAGTCAGCATCTGCCTCCTGCTAATGTTTTTGTTGAAACTAAGCATGTGATTTGTCTCTAGCTGTGGTTGTGAACTTGATTGAAAAGAACTTGCAAGCTTTTTTTTGTCTCCCTGTGTAATGGGAGCTTCCTTATGCTGTAGGATTTGGTTCCAGCATGTAATTTAGGTGCCTAATGGCTTTCTGGGTATCTGATGTGGGGTATAAATCTGAGTAACTGTGATTGCATTTTTTAGAATGTATTCTGAACCATCCAACGTGAGATGGGGAGATGTGTGTGTTTAATATATTGCTGCTGTTACAGAATGGGAGAATACCTGAGATGCTGGGAAGGGATAGTTCAATTGGGATTGCAAAAGATTCTCTGTCCAATTTGCAGTCTATAGCTAAGGGTCACCTTCTGAAGCTATGATGTCTTTAACACTTCAGATTGTTTTAAACAGGATAGCAGTGGTTCCCAACAGAACAGTCAAGTGCAATGAAGAGTTCTCAGGATCAGAAACTCAGTACCAGTGGTTTCCCATCTTTATATGAATCAGTAAATGCTTAAGAGGAAATTGTTGCCATGTTTCCTTGCCCAGTCTTGTGCCACACTAGATCTACTGCCTAACCCCATACCAGGACACAACTTTGTCCTTTCTGTGCCCCCTTGGCTTCTCTTCCATGACCTGGCACCTGCTGTTTTCATCCTTGGCTGCAGAAGTGAGTCCTGAGCACTCACTGGAATCTGTAGCCGGCTGGGAATCTGTGAATGCCACTGTGTGCTGCAGTTGCTGTGGATCAGCTGATTGGCAGGAGCATTGCCTTGGGGAGATGTTTATTCCATGACTCATCTGAGACCTGGTGCTGAAGTCTCCTGCCCTTCCTGTGTGCTACTTTTAAAGCAGAATGGGTCTTTGGGAGTTTTGCTGGTTTGATAGTGTCACCTCTGTGGGAAGTGAAAACCACCCTGGTTTCTCTCCTTAGCAGGAGGAGATTCAAATTGCCATTTGTCAGGATTGAGGTTGCTGTGAGTGACTTGTAAAGGAGCACTTGTAACACCTCTTCTGCAAAGACCAGGCTCATAAACAGCAAAAAATGCTGCATTCGTGAGTATGGGGAGAAGGTACAGAAAGAAACAAGTGTCAGACCTTATGGTTAGTGTTTGAATAAGGTTTTCTAGTCACTCATACTCAAATTTCACTTGAGTGCAGAGTTAGTCTTGATGTCTTTGTTGCTGTCCTTTAAAGATGGCTGTGTCTGTAGGGATTCTTTAATTAGGTATGCAAGGAGTTGTTGAAATCTCTTTCTAGATATATGAATAGAAGTAGAGGTAACTGTAGAGGAATAACCAAGCTACCCACAGAAATTGTCATAAAATAACATCACACGTGATCTGTTTAGTTTAATCACTGTAACTGTCCTAAGTCTTGATTATAAATTATTTGTTTCAAATTCAAGTTCCTGGATTCAAATCCTGACTCTCTAAATATCACAGTCTTGTCATCATCTGTCCTATTAGGAAAGTTATGGCAGACTGGTGAAGTTACCAGCGACTGGAAAAGGGAAAACTTAACTCCAAGTGTTATAAGAGGGGGGGAAAAAAAGGAAGAACCCAGGAAATTCCAGGCTGTTCAGTTTTACCTCAGTGCCTTACAGGATGATGGAGCAGATACCCCTGGAAATTGTGCTAAGGCATATAGAAAATAAGGAGGTGATTGGTGACAGCTAACAAGGTGTCACTAAGGGCAACTCAAAGGGCCTGGCAAATTTGGTTGCCTTCAGTGATGGGGTTGCAGCACTGGTGGATGAGGGAAGAGCAACTGATGTCATCTGCTGCACTTGTGCAAAGTATTTGGCACAATATCTTTGCCTATAAACTGGAGAGGCATGGATTTGATGGATGGGCCACTCGCTGGACAACAAATTGCCCAGAGAAGCTGTGGATGCCCCACCCCTGGCAGTGTTCAAGGTCAAGCTGCATGGGGCTTTGAGCAACCTGGCCTAGTGGAAGGGTCCCTGCCCATGGGAACTAGATGGTCTTCAAGGTCCTTTCCCATCTAAATCACTTTTTGTAGTTTGGTGATTCTTTGTTAATATGTTTCAAGTACACAAGAGTGCCAAAAATTTAAACTTAACTTAGATGTGGTGGCAGGGGAGGGAGAGTTATTTTGGTGGCCTTTGGCTTGTGCCATCTCTGTCGCATGTTTAGTGTCTGTGTTTTCATTTGCTCTGTAGTGTGACACTATCCTGTAGCTAGCTTTGCTGACATGTGGGGTGTAATGAGTGTTTCATGCCTCATTCCTGCTCTGCTGGCTGAATCCCAGTATCTTCCTGAACAGGATATTTCTGTGCATTTCAGTGTAGTAATGCTGCATATTACTGACAATGGGGCTGGTCAGACACAGGCTTAGTGACCATTTTGCAGCATCCATCTCACCTACTGTGCAGAATAGCTCTTTAACTTTGAAATACAGTGTGTATTCCCTGGGCTGGCTGGGCATACGGGCTCTGTAGCACTGAGTAATCTTGATGCTTCCATTTCCTGTTAAAGTGGGTATATGGGGAAGGAGGTGAACAGCTTTAAATGCTCATTTATAGTAATTTTCCAGTTGGATGTTCAACCTCTCAGCTACTAAGAGTCAGCTTTAATATTTCCTGTAGCTCTCTTGCTCACATATGTGAGGCTAGAGTTGTAGTTAGAATTCTCTTTCCCAACTCTTAAGAAGTTTTGTTCACCAAGGATATTTCTAAATGGGTTTGTTTGCCTTTGACCTTACTGTGCAAATTGGAAAGAATGCTTGAATGCACATATGGATTCTTAAAACAAGTATTGATTCTTATAACAATGGGATCGATGCAGAGTAAAGCATTTCTCAATTGCAGTAATTGTATGTGCAAATTTCTATATTAAAAGGTGCCTGAACCTCAGTCTTAATATCCAGAATTTTGAAGGCAAAGATGCCTTTGTTTAGGAAGGTTAATAATTTGGCCAAGAGGAGCTACTGTCCATTATGAGCATGCACGCTAAATCTCTCTGGTTAAATTAACCATGGCATCAAAGAGAACAGAATAATCAAATGTATGGATGGCAACTATAATTATCAAATATTAATTATCCAAGCATGTATTTTTTATCTTCAAGCAGTGTTTTGCTATGTGTGATATAGGTGTGACCTCTGTAAGGCATTTCCGTGTTCTGGTGCTGTGACCCTGTAAGGTATTTATGCAGTCAGATGTATACTGGAAAAATGTTAAGATAATGGAGAAGTTGCTCTGAAGAGTCAGTGGTTCAGACATTAAGATTACCCGGTATCTTGTATTTCAAGCAGTCTTCAAGGATTTTCTCTGAAGTTCTAGCCTTCTTTTGCAGGCACTGTGTGATGCTGTTCTCCAGAGACCTGTGTGGGTTCAGCCTTTGATGAGATAACAGCAGATCTTCTGACATACACACTCTTGCTGCACAGACACTACTGAAAGCAGGCAGGTTTAGATTAGACGTCAGGAAGAATGTCTTTACTCAGTGGGTGGTGAGGCACTGCCACAAGGTATCCAGAGAGGTTGGGGGTGCCCCACTGCTGGGAGTGCTCAAGGCCAAGTTGGATGGGGCCCTGGGCAAGCTGATCTAGTGGGTGGCATCCCTGTGCATGGTGGGGAGTTTGGAACTAAGTGATATTTAAGGCCCCTCCCAGCTCAAACAGTGATTCTGTGCTTTCAAAGCAGCAGCAGCAGCAGCAAATGTGTGTTTTATGCTGGGCACAGTCAAGCATCGAGGAAGTTGAGCTGGAATATAGAAAAGGAGGATGGTCATGTTGGGCTTCCCACTACTTGACCCAGCTATGCTTCCTCCTTGATAATCAAGGAGTGTTGAGTCCAAGTACCTGACTCTAGAGCTGCCTCATTATGCTTGTTGCATTGTGTTTTGACATGAAGTCTGAATTCCTTTTGCCGTTAAAAGGAAGAAAGGAAAACATGTGTTCCGCTTGTGGTAACTCAGAATGTGACTTTGCCAGTAAATAACCACACAACCTTTACAGGCTGGAACAAAATATTGCAGTTTCAGCAGCACCCATTGTTCTTCAACTTTGTCTGCACAGAAGTGGTTCTGTTTCATCTGCAATTTGTGTTGTTAGGGCAGCCAGAAGGCTGAAGCTGGTTTCTCATTCTGAAGGTGTAACAAGCTGTCTTTCTGTAGGGGTGATTTTTCCTTCCCTTCTAATCTCCCTGTGTTTTAAACAGGTGGGGTGATCCTGCGATTGTATGATTAGCTGTCAATATATATCAAGACACACTGCAAGATTCCACTGCCGTTAGCTAAAGTCATGAAACATCCTCTGAGGGGTATTTGCTGTTACGTGTAAGTTGGCATTTAGATCCTTACTTTCCAATTCCTGAGATGGAGTATATGGCAACAAGTAAAAACCTGTTTAAAAACAAGAAAGTAACAAGTGAAATTGTCAAATGAGAACTAGAAACTGAGAAACTGTAAAACGAGCTAAACTTCAGTGTTCTAAGACAATGTGATTGCCTGTTAATCACTTGGTGAACAACATAACAATATTCCTGAAAAACCAATTTATCAGTAAGATATGCTGTGCTAATTCTGTAGTTGTCCAATATTGGAAAAAAAAAAGAAGTGGGAAGTCTTGTTTTTAAAGCCTGTAGTTTGTCATACAGGTAGTTTTTTAGCTGGGTTTTTAACCTGTTAGAATTGTGACTGAAGCTCTTCAGAAAGCAATGTCCTAAAACCTGAGATGAGGTTATATCTGCTGTATAGATTGAAGCTCTAGCAAGGATGGTGTAACCACAACTTGGGCAGTGGAGTATGAAGCTGTGTTGTTGGGATTTTTGTTTTGCTGTGGTTGTGACCTGTCCCAAAACAGTGGCTGTCACTGAAGAAAATTTGTAAACACACAAGTCCACTGGTAGATTTGGGACTGAGGAACTGCAATTTTTTTTTTTTTTTAATCTGCTGGGAAAATGACAAACTTCTGTGTTTTGTTGAAACACTCCATTTGTCCCTATAGTTAGCCTTCTGCTAACTGCAGTGAGAGATTAGAAAACTTTATCATCGTTGTGTTGAGAATCTCATTGCCAGCCACCACTTGATGTGGTGCTTAGTTATGCAAAGGGAACTGAACAGAGAAGCTGTTCTTGGTGACTGACAGTGCAGTGAGAGGCTTGTTCCTGTAAAGGCAGGAGACAGGCTGTGTTGTGCAAACAAGTTCCTACAGTAGGGTATCCTAAAACCTGAAGTCATGCTGGAACTTGTGTGATACTTATTTGAAACCAAACCCAAATAATAGTAGATGTGTGCATGCAAAATGCTTCTTTTATTTTTCTTTGAAGTGGAGAATAACAGGTGTCAAGAAGAGTATTGTTTGTTGTTTGTATGGACATGTATTGGTAGAAGTAATATTTGCTCTTTGTTTGGAAAAATAATAACCAAAGAAAGCATGCTGAAAATGCAGAGGTGGTCCTGTTTGCTAGGCACTAAAAGTGACACTGGGAATTGTTTTTCTGTTTTACCTGCTCCTTCTCTGGAGTGTGTGTACCAAGGAAGCAGCTTTGAATGGAGGAAGAAGTGAAAACTCTCAGGTTTTCAAATCTGTAATCAGAAATGTGTAACTGTTAGCAGCTAAAGTTTGGAGTTCCTGTGCATCACATGAGGCAATGAGGACAAATCTTTAATTTGCCTAGTTTTGTGCAGCAAATGCCAGGAGTGAAGGATGATGTCTGAGGAAGGCCAGATGTGAAGTATCTGACTTGCTTTGCTTTGGCTGCAGCTGTTGTCACTGCCATTACTGCAGATTGCCATAATCATGGTTACTGCCAACACTTATCCAAGGTTAGAAACAAGAGTTCTTATTCTCACAATGTGGAAAACTTTTTAAACTGGTGACTGGACTAGTGTAATTCGAAAAAAATGAAGATCCCTTGTCCCCTAGGATGATGCTTTTGAATTTATAGCAATCTAATTGTGGATTTGATGGAAAGAATTCAGGCTAGTAGGGTGATTCGTGGACTTAAGGCATATTAAATATGGAGATATGTAAATTGGATTATATCATAAATGTAGCATTTTTATGTAATGTGAATAAAAGGCTGCTCCTAATTTTTGGAGTAATAGGAGGCATAAACAGAGAAATTTTGTCCTGTTTCCCTACCAGACTCCTTAAAATTCTCCCTTAAATGGATGCATCTCTCAGGTTACTTATGACATTCTAACAAAGTCTTGATTTTTGCATGACTGACTTCATTCACATATTTTTAGGTTCCAAAAATGTTACTGTGCTATAAAGCTGAAATTAGTTTTGTATTAAACACAGTGAGAAATAGGACTGGAACATAATGAGAAAAAGAAATCTAATTTTATCGCTTCTTAAATGTTGTTACCTCACAAGAGCATTCTTCTGATTACCTGGAGTCATTTAGCACCATCTGTAGTGCCATGTGTAACATAGTTAAAGTAGTATAATAGGATAAACACAGTTAAATTAAAAATGGTTGCCAAGCAAATGAGTACGTAATATTTTAGGAATTTAGGCATCTACCATGGAGAGGGGTTTTTATCTGCAGCTTTATTTTCCATAACCCTCTTCTTTGCCTGTTGGTCCCCTCAGTGCAGAGCTTTGGTGGCAATGAAGTGCTTCCCACTGGTAAGTTATCTCAGAGAGAATGATGTTACTGTCTGTTTTTTCTGTCTTTTCTGCTCAGTCTGGAACTGTTTGTGCTTTACCCTGTGTTTGCTGCAGCTCTTCTCTTGGCCTGGACTTCCACATGCAGAAATGGAGAGAAGCACTGTAATGATTTTCTTTATCCTGCATCAGGATTTGCAGAAGTCTCCAGAGTTATGCAGCTAAATTACCTCCAAACTTTTGCAAACAAGGAACAGAGGTGGATACAGTGCTCAGCACTCTGGTTAGGTGTCTTAATGGGAAGTGTGTAAATCAAAAATGGAACCTTGCTTCATATGACCTTTTGATTTGGAAGGGTAGTGACATTCAGCAGGATTCTTGTGATTCAGTTATGTAGTGAATGTAATGGCAATTGCATTTTAAGTGATGTTGGTTTCTTCTTAAAGCTTTCTTTACCTTGTTTTTGTAAAAAGAGGTCTTTGAATTGACAGAATCACTGGAATAGTATAGTTATTGAGTGTGTTTCGTGGCCATTGCAGTCAAATCTCATTTGTTAGAGTTCTTCTAGATGATGAAAGCTGTTCTCTTTTTCTAGCTTGTCTGTAAATTGCTTTGTACAAAGGTTACAAACTGTAGCTGGCAGTGTTTTGTCAGAGCATGATTGACACTTTATACTTCGATAAGGTTGCAGAGAAGTGTAATTTGAATTTCTTCTTCTATAACTTTCACTTCTCTTCCTGAACATTTGCGTAAGTGTTTCATTAGTATTTGGTTGGGCTGACTATAAATGTGTTTCACATGCCCCTTTTCCTGTCTCTTGCCTCAAAATTTGCATGACAGGGAGGAACAAAGTTCAAATTTTTATCTTGAAGTACTCTTCAACTTCTGAATAATGTTTGTATCACAACAACCTTTTGTATTCCAGATTTGTCATTGACCAACTGTTTTTAGGTAAAAATTTTGCCAAAAACAGCATTGTAAATAAAAGAAAGCAGGTGAATGGCAGCAAGGATGAAATAAATTTTGGGTTCATTTTGAAATAAGAATGGTTTCTGAAGAACTATATTCTTTGCTGAATGCTTTGCAAAAAATGTCCAATAATAAATAAAAACCGAACAATTCCATCCCTTTCTTAAGAAAAGAATAATATTTTCCTTTCACCTTCTGTCCATTACCTCTCTATTTCCCCAGTGTTGGTAATTGAATAGCTTTTTTTCTAAGTATTTCAGTTTACATATATAAAAAACCCAAACAAACATGATTTTTTGGAAGTATGTAATGCTGCAATTTCACAGGATAAATATACTTCAGTAGTGATGTCATTCTATAAAATAGTTGTATGGCTGGGTAGTCATACATAAGGGACCCCTGTGCTTCCACAGACTTGCTCCCTTGAGGAGGGATTAACGTGGATAAAATGTTCATCTGCTTTACTCGCACATAATTCAGTCTTAAGGAAATACTAAATAGGAAAAAGATATATCATAAATCTCAGAAGGAAAATTGAGACTGTGCTAGATGGGAAATCCCATGCTTTGCAAACATCTTAAGGGTATTACAGAAGACTTAGGGTTTATAGGTTTAGTTGGATTTCCAGGACCTCATTGCTCTTATTGCAAGTGTTTGAGTAAATAGAGACAATTTTTCTTTCTTATTCTTCGTACCTCAGCAGTTGATAGAGCAGAAATAATGTGGTGGCTTTGCCAAAATCTGTATTTGCATTTCTTGCTTCGGTTTTCAGTTACAGAAAGTGAAGTGCTCTGTAATACAGATTGTGTGCTCACCTGTCGTGCCAGTAGGAGGAGAGGAGAGGTTTACTTTGGGTTTTTATATTAACTCGATCTGGATAACACAATGGGGGTGTTGACATTTGGAGACCAGGCTGAGTTAGGTTAGCAGGGAAGTGTGTAAAAGCTATTTGCAATATACTTAATGCATCAAGACACAGCAATTTACACCTGGAACATGTTTATTTTCAGACTCTTTGACTTTAAGATTAAACCTAATGTTTTGCAGACTTTTTAAAGCTTTTTAAATTAAGTTCACCTTCATGTGATGCTATCTTTCTATAGTGTTGTACACGTGTGGCATCTATAGATATGCTTATGGATTTTAAAAAAAAAATTGTTGTACTACACAGAAGTACAAGAGAACTATAACATTATTTAACAAAACCAGTTACTGGAATTCCATTGGAGCAGAGTGATCCAACTTTTAGAATTGTAGTACTCTGTGCCATAATTGTGAAATAAAAATGTAGAAGGCAGGGACTGTTGTTTTTGTAACAGTGGAAGTGCAAATGTTAAAAAAAGATAGAAACGTTTTAGAGAAGAGCAACATTCCTCCTAAGATTCAGCTACTGAAAGGCTTATCTTGGAATAGCGCTTAAAAGTTTACAGTTGCCAATAAAAGCATTCCTTGAAAGAGTGTCAGGTATAGACTATAAGACCCAAGGATCAATGTGTTAATGTGACCTCCTGCATAACATCAACCATAAAGCCAGCTAATATTTTGTGCAGTTAGTCAGCAGACTAAGTGTAATAATAAATCTTGGCAAAGTGGATTAGGGGACAGCTTAGAACAATTGCTAATAAGCCTGCAGTCATTTGGGTTTGAGTGGCAGTAAGTTTAACAGTGCAAAAACTTAAAAACAGCCAAGTGTTTCTTATATAAGGTGTTCTGCTAGAAGTTTGAAGATATTGGAAACACTGTACTAAAATTGGTTCCACAGAGTCTTATGGAATGCAGATCAGCCTTGCAGACTAATTAAAAAAGCCTGGGTTTTGCATTTAGTACAGTAAATGGTGCATGAACTTTTTGACTGTAAAGGGAAGAAATTTCAGTGCTCTAATGAAAGCTCATCCAAAGATGATGAAATTGGCTTGATACATTGGGTGGAACTTTGTGTGTTTGGCTTTGCAGAAATCTCTCATCTTTATTAGAGGAATCTGGAAACCTGAGTAAGATGATATTTGAGTTGGTACAGACCTGCCTGAGTCAGGGATGGAAAGATGTTGAAGCGTCTGGGCTGTGATAATTTTGTTTTGCTTCATACAAAATGCATCTTAGATATGTGTTCTGATGTTAATTTTTTCTTTTGAGACGGGAGTCATGGGATGAAGCTGAAATATTTGTTACCAAGCAGGAAACCATTGTTAATTGGCACAGTTGGTGACCCAATGTAGTTTCTTCTGTGGTGAATTTCTACAGGTGGGCTGCTGCTTCCTGTCCTAACTAGGAGAATTATTTCAGCTGATTGAGAATTGATACTCTTGTCCTGGTGAAAGTGTACTTGGGAAAAGGCATCTGTGTTGTCCTGATAGTTTCATGGAGATTCATGTTGTGACATGACAACTTGTGTTACAGGAATTTATAACATATAATCGACTGGGGAGGATCTAGACTGGCAAATTTGCTAATACTCTGTCAGAGAGGAGCTGGCTGAGCCTCTGTGCTGGGCCGGCTGCACAGAGGGATCACTGGAGTGAGTTTTGGAAGGAAGCCAAGGAAACACTGTTGGGTTTGCTCAGAGGGATTACACAGAGTCATCCTGATCTGCATCTGAAATATTAGATCTGGCTTGACCCTCAGCTGCAGTGGAATGGTTGCAGAGGTGGTGCAGGCAGGAGACACAATGGCTGGAGATCTGTGACCTCTTCTTCTAGGTGTTCTAGTGAGCACCTTTCCCAGAACTAGAGTGCATTCAGGCTAGGGGGGCACACAACAATGCTTTGGATCTTTCAAAAAATGGTGCTGCTCTAGAATTACCAGTCTGGCTTTTGTAGTGGAGTCCTTAGCCTGGAGCAGCTTTGCCTGTACTATCAGAATCTGCATGCTCTCTAATTTCTGCAGCAGTGCTTAAAGTGCTGTGATTCATCTTTTGTTTTGGTTGGGTCCTTGGTTTGTAAGTTAATTGGTATCAAATAAATAAAGACAGTAAACAAAGTTTCATTTGATGTGCAGGGCTGGTAAAATTCAGCTCTCAAAAGAGTAAAACTAGTTTGACAGTCACTATTTCAAGATATTTTACCAATAAAGCTTACAGAAACCATAGCGAGCAAAATTTTGTTTATCAGAAATGTGCTTAGCAAAGTTAGTTGTCCATAAATTTATTTGGTATTGAACTTTCCAATTAACTGAAGAAAGATAAAAATGTCATGAGCTACAACAGGAGTGTCTTTGTAACCTGAACTAGCAGACAAGTGAAAGGGGTTGTTCTCTCTGAGGTATTGCTGTTGCTGGGTAAAATTTCAGGTCACAGAGGAACTGCATTGTTGAATCTCAAGTAGTCCCAAGTAATGTGGCCCTCAAGACTGTTTTTAAGGAGTCATGTTTTAGTCATTCTAGGATCTGCTGGAATGGATATAAGCAATCTTTTAGAATCTCATTAATTATTGTACAGCTGAAAAGAAAATGTAATACAAGTGTGATTCATGCTTTTAAAGTTATTTTTAAAATTATGTACATGCACAAAAGGGACATAAGGGTTCTGTTGGTACTGCTCTTATTTTGTAAGAACTTACTTTAGAGTTCCTCTGCCAGAACCTGGGATTCTTTGGAATGGGTGTTGTGTTAATTTTATGTACCTAATTGCTTATAAATACTTCTTTTAGTGGCTAAATGCTTCTAAAATTGTTCATCTGTGAATGTGACAATATACCTGTTAGACATATTTGCAGTGAATAATTCTAAGGATAATCTTCAATTTGAGCCACATTTTTATATCTAAGCATCTGAAACTTTGAAATTGTGCTTGTGTTGCATTCAATTTCAATTGTATTTATTTTGGAAAGTATATCCATATACTGGAGAATTCACAAAAGTTCTTTTTTTTCTGTTTCAAATCTGTTACCTGAAATGCCCATGAGATGGTGCTCATCAGTCTTGTTTCTGTGTAGCAGCAGATCTGTGCGTAGTTCTGACTTTCCAGTAAGGATGCAGTGATTGCCATTGTTGCCTAAGAGAAAGAAAAAGAACAGAAACCAACTGACAATACCTTGAATTAATTGGCAAAATACCCATCACTATGCTATTTAGAAGTGTATGTAAAACCCATCTTGATATTTGATTATCTTTAGACAGATGGATTTGATGCTAGTTTACACAAATGTTAGGTTAACACTTAATTTTTGTGGTATAAATGTGTTTCTAAATTTTCTAAATGTGTTTCCCAAAGAATGGGAAAGTGTTTAGATATCTATTCTTTTTGGGCTGCTTTATTTCCTTCTTCTTTACTTTTGTCTTTTTTTTCCCCTAAGATCTGTAGAAATTTTCTTGATTATTCAAAAAATCTAATGCTACTAATCTACGCCAATTGTGTTTTGTAATGTTTCTGGGGGAGGTTGATTTGTTTCAATTTTTTTTTCTTCAGTCATGCAGATAGCCTGTAAGAAGGAGAGAAAAGTGTTAAACTCCTGTTAACTAAGGCAGGGAGGATCATAGAATGGTTTAGGTTGGAAGGAACTTAAAAGATCTTTTAGTTCCAAGCCCCTGCCGTGGGCCAGAAACACTTTTCACTGGACCAGGCTCAAATCCTCGTCCTTTCTTTGAGCTGGACTTTGAGGGACAGAGATGAACTCCCAAGGAAGGAGTTGTCAATATTGATACATAGGTGTGAGAACAGGAGTTTTGGTTGTGTGAGAAGTGAAGGGAAGAGCACCTCTGTCATAATTGACTAAAATGACACTCAGGGAAAGTATCTGCTAAGTATTATTAGCAGAGATTGCAGGCCTCTGAAAATGAGGGTGGCTTTAAACCTGATGACTTGATCTAAGGGAGGTATTCAAAGATTGGTTCTATACAAAGACAATCTTTGTACAGGCTGCTCAAAGGACATAGGAAAAAATCTGTTTCCTCTAGGAACTTCTTTTCCCTTCCAAATTCTGCGAATGGTGCTATGATCAATATTTCTTTTGTGTTTTTTATAGGCTTTTTTCTTTTTTTTCCCTTTCTCAGATCACTGTAGCTTTGATCAAGTAAACAACTTGAGTTATAGTTTCTGTATGTTCAGTTCTATCAGTGGCTGCTTAAAGCAGTGTTAAATGCTTAAAGCATAGAATAGAAGATAATAAAGTGCTTGAGAAGAGCACCTTGATGGAAAAATACAGGCAAAACCAGAAATAAAACAAAGACAAGAGTAAAACCAAAGTAAAAGACAAGTATTTATTGGAAAGCAGCGTTTCTTCTGGTTTTAGGTGAAAATGAAAAAAGAGTAATTTCTGGCTGAATTTCCTTTGGGAACATGGAATTATGTTTAATTTCTCCTGGAACAGAAGGATTTGCACATGTTCTGGATGTGCAGAAATGAGCAGGGCAAACATTTTAGAAAGCAGCATCTTGGGCTGTAATTTGGCATCATTGTGTAGTAGCTACTGAGGCTGAGAGAGATGAGCAAGGAGGATTTGGAAGTCTTTTTGGCTAATTTTTGAATTACTGGTGATGGTGAAAGAAGCAGCTCTGTCATTTGTGTATTGATGCTGAGTCACCTGTGTTGGGATGGTTGGAGATGGAGCACCTTTCCCATAGGGAAAGGCTGGGGCAGTTGGGATTGTTCAGCCTGGAGAAGGCAAAGCTCCAGGGGGACCTCACTGAAGCTTTTTATTCAGTACCTAAAGGGGCTGCAAGAGAACTGGAGAGGGACTTCTTACAAAACTCTCCTGGTAGAACAATGGCTAATGTATGTAAACTGAAAGAGAGAAGGTTTAGATTCGATATTGGGAAAAAGTTCTTAGTTGTGATGGTGGTGAGGCACTGGAAGAGGTTGCCCAGAGGAAAAGTGGAAGCCCCATTCCTGAAAGTGTTCAAAGGCAGGTTGGATGGGATCCTGAACAACCTGGTCTAGCCGATGATGTCCCTGCCCATGGCAGGGGGCTTGGAACTAAATGATCTTAAGAATCCTTCCAACCCAAACCATTCTGAGATTCTGTGACAATGTACTGTGCAAGAAAACCTATATAAAGGAGATTTTGGCTCTAAGAGTATTTGTGGAAAAGCTGAATGAAACTAGGAGAAGAAAGTACCAGTATGTACAGAAGAGGAAACCAGGGACAGGTACAAACAGAATATGATTTTTGTACCTATTTCTACAATACAAAATAATACAGTACAAAAACAGGATTTGTTTTTCCTTTTCAGGCTCCAGCATTGCTCACTTGAAACCCCTTTGTGTCCCACAACCTTTCCCTCTTTCTGAGGAAGGGGGATTTTCTTTCAGATTTAGCCTTCTCCCCATACTGTTTCACTGAGATGACAGTCTGTAATTCTCATTCTGGTTTTTGTCCCTTAAAAATAATTCATTTTTCTTTGTGCCTTCAGATCTGTTGTTGTTTTCTCCTTCACTTCTTTTCAGGTTTTCCTGCCCTGTTTTGGAATGTTTTATTTAACGAGAAATAATACTTCAGTGCTTCAGGGTATTTGCTGATTATGGAAGAAGTCAAGATAACCTACGAAATAAATCCTGGAGATTGTTGTGTTGGTGTCAGAAAAAAAAGCTCAGCTGAAAGTAGGGACAGTATAAATGAGGAGAATGTGGACCTACAACTCAAAGGATGAAAACACAAATTTTGAACCTTTGGCAGTTCTTAAAAGTGACATCTGTAAGAATAGTTTCATTCCAAAAACAGATTTTATTTCATGGCCCAGAAAAACTCATTTCTCATCAGATACTGGTATTTCTCACAGTGCAAATCTCATATTGAACAATTCAAAGAGTACATTTTCAGAGAATTAAGTTTAAGTGCAGTTCCCCAGGAATCAGTATTTTCATTCTCATAGGAGAGTGTAAAGAGAACTAGAGGTCTTGTAATTCTAAAAAGACAGCAGTTGTGTTTCTGAGGAAATGAATGTTTTACAGCTTGGAATACCACAAAGCTTAGAAACAAGATTGTATGGCCATTTTCATACAAATGGATAAAAGAAAAATGTGAAACAAATAAGGAAAAAGCTTCCTGTAAGTCATCTTGTGGGTTCATAATTAATAAACAGATTTTCTGAATAAATCGCTTTTTACTGAGCTGATGGTACAAGTCTTAAATTTGTTAAGAATTTAAGCTTAAGAAAGCTTAAACCAAAGTTTTGTCAGAATCAAAACATATCATTTGCACTTGCTGTTTGTTTTACGTTAAGAAAACTGCTGCACACTGAAATGATTGCTGAGGCACTTGTGCGAGTTTTGCTTTACACTAAAAACTGCTTTTTCTTCTATCTTTGCATGATTTGAAACAAACATGCATATAATACCTTGTAGTTGAGATGAAAGTAGGTTTTGGAGTAAGCAGTTGCATTCTGTTCACTGCTTGTGAAACAGTATTATCCCAGTTTCAATAAGTTATTTTCTTACTCAACTGTTAAAAATTAATTATTACCATAGTAAAATAATTTTTAAAGGCAGCATCTTGAAATTTACCATTTTGTTATTCCTTGACATGACAGCTATCAGCTGTTCCAAGCACCCTGCCTGTACTCAGCTGTCAGCATTAATGGGTTTGTGCCTTGACAAGCAGAGAAAGCAGACTTGTGTTTGTCTTCAAGCCTGTTTATCTTGGATCAGGTTAAGCACGTGCAGAATAAGTGATTGGGAATCTTTCACTGGCAATTAAATAATGCTTTTCATGAGTTTAAAATGTAAATAATTAAAAAAAAATCAAATGGCAGAATTTTACTGCAGCCTCACAAGTGACTGTGACTTCTGAGAAATGTGTGAAGTAGAAGTGAGTGTTCTTTTTGTTGTAGTCCAGTAGAGAATTATTTTCATATTCAAGTTTGAATGAGTTATTCTAATGGGGCAACAGACATGAATATAAAGTCAGGAGTTTCATAGTTTACTGGTAATATCAGTGTTCATGTACTACATTCTGTTTACATCATCCATATAAATTCAGTTGACTCTCTTTTTAGGAAACCTGCTTAATGACCTTGTAGTTTTGCTTACATCTCAAACAGTGTGTGAATGAGATTCACATTTATTTCTTTG
Organism: Turdus rufiventris; assembly: GCA_013186435.1. Taxonomy (NCBI): domain Eukaryota; kingdom Metazoa; phylum Chordata; class Aves; order Passeriformes; family Turdidae; genus Turdus; species Turdus rufiventris. The sequence continues at coordinate 8,966,960 of PYHW01010582.1, read as the reverse complement.
TACTTATTTCTGCCATCTGTACCCCTCCCTGCTAGTACAGTACTCTTTTATCAGTATTTTTAAAAAAGGAAAAAAATCTCTTTGTGAATTTGACCACATGTGATGTACAAAGTGATTTCCTTTTTCAGTTACTCTGGTTGCTGTCACATTGCAATCTAACTGCATATGAGCATGAGCTGTTCACTTGTGTGGAAGAACCAGCAAAGGCAGCAGAGCTGGATAGGTGTACTTGAGTTTATTTTATGTGCAGAATACCCCAACTTTGTTTGTTTGTAACCATTTTAAACCATCCCTATTTTATTCTGTTTAGAAAAAATGTGTGTTGAAAATCTGACGGGATTACCACTGTCATCAAATATTTGTAGTTTTATGCTAACTTATCTGGTGGATGGATGATGATGAGGGGTGCAGAGCATCTCTCTTACAAGGAGGCAACGCTGAAGCTGGACCTGTTTAATGTGGAGAAGAGAAGGCTGAGAGGGGATCTCTTTAATGTGTATAAATACCACAAGGGCAGGTGCCAAGGGGATGGTGCCAGGCTCTTCTCAGCCGTGTCCAATGACAGCATGAGGAGCAGTGGCTGTAAACTTGGAAGTCCCACCTCAACACAAGGCAAAACTTCCTTCCACTGAGGGTGGCAGGGCACTGGAACAGGCTGCCCACAGAGGTCATGGACTCTCTGGAGACATTCCAAACCCTTCTGGGTGTGTTCCTGTGTCACCTGCTCCAGGTGACCCAGCCTTGGCTGAGGGGTTGGGCTGGATGATCTCCAGAGGTGCCTTCCAGCTTTAGCAATTCTGTGATCACTAGTGACTTAAAATTCTAGGAACTGGAAGCTTCAGGAAACTTCCTTTTGCATTTATCTTGGCTTAAGGAATTTTAAGGGTTTTCTGAATTTCAAACAGCAACAGAAATCATACTGATGAAATTATTATTTTTATTTAACATACATTTTCTGTGCAGAAACAGAATGAGTGGAAAAATTGCAGCTTCTGTGAGCTGTATATGTGGTTGCAAAATTAAGGGGGATAGAGAAATATAAATTGGAAGAATGTGAGGTGTGAGAATGCATTGCATTTGTGTGGGCAGGTTTTGGTAGGTGGGGAGACTACAGGGATTGAGAAGGATCCCATTCCCTGGGTCCCTGTGTCTCTGGGGAGGGGGCAGGTAGGGCTGGGAAGGAGGGAGGGGTGGGGGAAAGGTGTTTTTAAGGTCTGATTTTACTTCTCATTATAGTGCTCTGATTTTATTAGTAATAAATTCAATTAATGTCTTTAATTTCAGTCTGCTTTGCCCGTGACAGTTTGGTGAGTAATCTCCCTCTGTCCTTATTTCAACTTATGAACCCTTAGTTATATTTTCCCTCCCCTCTCCAGCTGTGGAGGGGAGTGATGGAGAGGCTTTGGTGCGTGTCTGGCATCCAGCCGGGGTCAACCCACTGCGGAGAGTAACTGGTGGCCTTACACAGAAAAGTGCGTGCTGTAAGGACACTGGAGCTTTGGCACAGAGCCATAGGACTTAATCTTTGACAGAAAAAGGCCAGCACTGAAGCTCAGTGTATAAATAAAGTTAGTACAACGTTAATGGTGGTTTAATCTCACCAAGTCATAGCTACCACTTTAAAGTTGTCTTTCTATTCAGAAAAGTGTGGTGAGCTGCTGGGGCAGGTGGTAGATAGTAGTGATCTTTGGGCTTTGTTCTCCAAGTTCCACTGGAACAAAGGGCAATGTGTAGGCTGGGAGGAAAAGGAAACCCTGAGATTAAAGTCTTTTGTTGTTGTTGTTAGGGCTTTTTTCCTGTCTTCCTCTTAAAGGTGTATGTATCCATGAATTTCATGACATACCCCCTTGTCCTACTGCAAATATCAGATACTGGTGCTGGTCTTTGGTTTGTCACCTTAGAGACCACAGTTCATGCTGTTGAATGGGTTGCTGTCTTGAAACTTGTTTCTTGTTTCATGGTTTTTGTGGCAATTACTTCTGTTGTTGTATTGGGAAATCTCCTTCTCCTGTAAGTAAATATTTACGTGCATGGAAAGCTGCAGGAAATGCTGTTACTAAGAGCTTGGTTTGATAAACCTTGAGGAATGCATCTGTGATTCTCCACAGTGCAGAAATTGCTTGGCCAAACTTTATTGCTGGAGATAATGTGCCAGTAGAAGGAAAGAGAACAAAATAGCTCCTGTGAGAGAAGCTTCACCAAATCTCCAGATCTAAAGTTGTAATCAAAATGATTTGCTTAAAGATGAAATTATTTTTCTGTTCATTTGTTTAGATGAAAAATATTGAAGTCTTCTGTGATTTCCAAAGGTTCTTTTATCTCTGAAATCTGTAGTTACCTTTGCAGCCTCAGAATCCCTGACTGTGGTCGATGTTTTATGTTTTCTTTCGAACTTGTTTTAGTAAATAAATATAATTCATATAGATTTTAAGACAGATTTTGAGGAAGTAGGAGGATGTTACTTTTTCTTTTATTATTGTGGAGCTTTATTGCATACAGAATTTGAGGGAAATTATGTTTATTAGGAACACAGTGGCTATTGACACTCAAGAGAAAAAGGGAAAATAATTTGGATATGGAATGAGAGAGAAGATTTTTCTGAAAAGATTATTCTCTTGTTTGTTTTGATGGCATTAACCTCTCCTTTGATAATGATACTTTCTTTGTGTTCAAGTTGAGGAGCTTTTCACAGTGGCAGATGTTCTTTCCTTTGCCATCTCACTGAAGCAAGATTTATTGTTCACTTAATCACACTTTTCACAGGAAGAAGGGTGTTCTAAGAAACACCGTGTCACAAACTCGTACATTATTTGGATGTAGCCTTTTTCAGCTTATATGCATTATCTCTTGTAGGTAATAATTTAGTTTTGATTCACAGTTTTTTGTGGGTG
>PYHW01010582.1:8944718-8964019 GCA_013186435.1 Turdus rufiventris | reverse complement strand
AAAAAAAATCTTCTTTAAGTTAAAAATAGCAGAGGTCAAGCCTAAGCAAATGTTGGCTTTACTGGCTAAATGCTTGCTTCAAAATGTAATTCAACTCCATTTTATTTGGCAGTTATTACTTTCCTCCAGTCTGATCTGCTGTTGGTCACAGGGAATGGGAGAGTCTTGCCAGGTTTGCTGAACAATTATGTGGCAATTGCTGTTGGTAATTTGCTTGCCAAATTAAAGCAACAGAATGTAGAGTTTGGATTTGCATTAATTGAGGCTGATTTTGCCTTTTTAGATCCAATTTTAATTGCAGCACTGGTCAACAGTTAAAATTACCTCGGTCACAACACTGTCAACAGGGAAGTGTTTTTGTAGGTGTGTGCAACACCTGTAGACTTTATCTTCCTTGTTTCTTTGTGGTTTTGTGAGATTTTTTTCTCTCCTTTACTGCTTTGCCTGTTCCTTGGAGACTGTTTCAGTCATTGTCTATATGCTGAGAAAAGGGACAGCGTGGGGTAGAGCCTTAGAGTAATAGTAGTTTCTATATCAGGAGGAAAAAATCCCCAACCAACCAAAAACCAGTGTTGTAGCAAGTCAGGGAGGAGGGAAAGCTTTAAGATGTTTTTGTAGCAAACATTAAGTGTCGGAGTCACAGTTCTGTCCTTGCTTTCAGTATTGCCTTGTGGACATTGAAAGAAATAAAAGCTTTACTGATATACCTGTTCTCAAAAAAGCACTTTTTTATTTCTCTGCTTCTAGTAATCAATTCTTTAAACTCTAGACAAAGGAGTGGCAGAATCTGAAAGCAAAAATAAAAAGTTATTACTTGGTGAGAATAAACAAAAGGCTGGTACTTATTGTAAGCGCCCTCTATTCTAGCCAGGGTCGTCTGCTTGGTTTCCCCATGTTGATCACAGCTACAGAAAATTTAAAAAATGGCAAGAGGGCAAGCTGAGTGTTACATTTCCTGCAGCATGTCATGTAGTGTTCTTTACATCCCAGCTCATAACTGTGCTGCAGCCATGGCAGCAAGCTCTGCCAGCTCTGAGCAGGCAACTCTGGTGGGTGTTTTCCAGCTGTTGTGGATCGAGGCAGTGCCAGAAATGATGGAAACAGATGTGCTGGTTCTTGCTTTCTGCTGGAATTTGTAACCTGGTGCCTTCAGTTGCACTGAAATTCCCAGCAATTTGCCTGCTGAGCTGTGAAAGGTGGTGGCAGTGGAGGAGCTACAGGGGAGCTGTGCCTTCCAGTAGGAGAGGAAGTGTTTGACATTATGGTTGCTAAATGTGATAAAACCTGCCAGAGCTTTATAAGTAAATTGATTTATCTCTTCATCTTGTATTCTTTCTTGGCTTTTTGAGCTTTGGTTTGTTTCGCTTGTAAGTTTGTTTGCTGTTGGTATACAATTTAATGTTTAGAACTACTTTGTTTTGTTTTCCTTTGTTTCTTTCTCCTTTCTCTTTTACTTGTAGCTGTTATTCCCTAGTCTCTACAGGCTAGCAAAACACTTTCAAACATGTTTTCTAGAATGAACTCATAACCTTGTTTTTACTTGTAAACCTCTGTTAAACACTTTTGAAATAACGTACTTAGTAACTATCACAAAGTGGGTATCAAATTTAAGTCAAAAGTTATCAAGTTCTGTGAAGAATTGTTTGCATGGGACTTGCAGGATGCTAACTTCACATTGTGTAAAGAGTGGTGGCTTCCTGCCCTCAACCCAGTGTTAAATACCAGGCAGGTGTTCTGATCTGGAGGAAAATATGGGGTTACATTCTCTGTTCTCTGGCATCTAGGAGAGTGGACTTAAAACTTTTTTGATTGCACGAACCATCAGGAAAAGAAAAAAAAAAAAAGAGGTGCTCATTCACCCCCAATAAATATATACTATTATTTTAAAATTATACCTGTGCTGCTGTATTAGTATATCATTAACAAAGGCAAAATTGGAATTAAGAAAGGTTAAAGAGAAAATAAAAAACTTTTAAATTTTAATTTTTTTAGTAATGACTCAAAAAGTATTTTCTTTGTGTGTTTCAGAGGAGTGTCTTGCTTGGGTGCACATACCTCACTTTGGATGCACTGGGAGACTCTGAGAATTGTTTACATTCTTTCTCGGTTTCTTAGCTTAAGAAGCTGCAATTTTCAGGAGCTCAAATATAGTGTGTTTTGTACATTATTTACTCGTTGTGGATATATATATATATATTTAGAAGTATTTCTGTTCAGTGTAAGTGGCATACACAAGAAAAATTCTATAATTGTTTGTATTTCTTTATAATTGGAAGGGCTTTACTCCGACAGTGACTTCCCTTGCCAAATTGAAAAAATATAATATTACATAAAATCATTAGTAAAATAAATGTTTAAATGAAACATCCAAAAATGTTTTCTTGGTGAAATTTAGTGGCTGTCTCTGCATGCCAACTTGGTTGAAAGAAAACATGTATTTGGTAATATTTTACATTTAAGTAACAATAAAGCAGCAGGCTGTTAGTTTTTTTAGATGTTGAATACTAAGCATGTTAGAAAATGTGATTTAATTGTGAAAAATCTTGGGTAAATTACTTCAGGTAATGGTTTTTTGGGTTTTTTTTAGCTGTCTCTAAATGTACTATCAGGGTTGAGATTTTTTTCTGTCATTATCCGTTGGTAGAGAAGATTCTTCTCTGGCAGTGGAAATCAGTCCTCTTTGATCTTTTTAACCTGCCTGTCTAACTCCAGTGTGAATCTTTGTTTTTAAGTCTGTGTAAACTGCAGCTATATTTGCTCAGACATAGTGTCAGTGGTGGGCAGTGTTGGTTTTTTATTCTGATTTAACCTGTAGGCAGAAAAAAAATTGCTAGCAGCGTAAATGTCCTGACTGATGGAAGTGGGTACAAGCAGGGTATTATTCCCTTTAAAGCTGTTCTGACTGTAGGGTTTGCTCCTCACTCTGGACTTGTTGATAAATGTGTATTAGAAATGTTATCTTTTGGGCTCCTTCCTTGAGGGGAAGGATTAAGGTAGGACATGATGCAGACCTGGGCAGCTTGGTAGTGTACAGCACATTGGGTTTGTTTGCTGATGGGTGATATTTTCAGACCTGACAAAGAGGTATCTTGCTTGATGAAAAAAAAATAGATCTGTTATTATTTCAAGCAAAAATATTAAGACAACTTTTAGACATGTAGCTAGGGAGGGAAGTGCTGGGTTAATGAAATGGACCCTTGGTACAGTGCTTTGCTATGTATGTTTCATGTATCTGAGTTTAAATTCAGAGTAATGCAACTCCAACTCCAGCAGACTTTCTACTGGGTGTCATAAAATGACAGATTTCTGATTTTTAAAATGTCAAAACCATAAATCATTAGTTTGCTAAGATTGCACTAGCAAGCTATTAAAGAACATGGCAGTATTTACTGTAGATAAATGCAAATTTAAAAAGGTTCTCTGTATCATGGTTTAAATGATTTATTTGCTTTCAATGCACATATGAATCTGATGTGATGTAAAGATTTAGGATATTTCATCTCCTGTATGGAGCTGCAAATTTGCATGTTATTAAACATCTCTCAGAGACCTATCTCTCTTGTATGTCTTACACAGGATCATAGGTTAAGGTACACTGAAAAAAGTTAATTTAAACAAAAGGAGAATTTAATGCTGTTAATACAGGTGCTGGAAATTTCAGCTGGATTTAGATATTTTCTGTGGTAATATCTATTGAACTACATAATATAGGTGAAGCAAGAAAAAACGGCAATGTGTTGTAAATACACCTTTAGCCACTGTTTGGAGGGTGTTGAAATTTAGTCTTGAAATTGTTTGATTTGCAGAATCAAACTTGGTAGTTCCTTGTTCCCTCAGGGATTTGAAATAAAGCTCAGTGGTGGAGCCTCCTCCGGAGCCAAGGGCCTTTTTACCCAGTGTTGTGTAATCTGGTGGGGCATCTGGTAAATCTGATAAAATCAGTTTTATTTATCCTGATTTTATCCTGAGTTTATCCTGTGTCCTGTTTTCCCACCTGAACTTTCCCAATGGCTGCAGGCTTGCTGGGTATCGTTCACTCTTTGGTCTGTGTCACTGTGGGTCACCCTGGGACTTGTTTTGTGCTCTTGGCAATCCTCTGTGTGTCAGCTGTCCCACCTCTTGATGGGGCTGTAAAGATTGGGAGAAGGGAAAAATTTCTTATGTTGGACTTGTTTATGCCTTTCCTCTCTGGAATCTGTTGTTGAATCTCTGGAAGAGAAGACAGAGGCACAGGCACAGTGGTGTAATAGAACCATGGAATGGCTGGGTTGGAAGGGGCCTTAAATATTATCTTGCATTTATAGCTGTTTTGAGTTCAAGCATGGTGGTTTTAATTTGAGCTGTTTGTATTAAGGATCCCTCTTTGAATGAATACCAAATTGATAAAATAAATGCACAATTTTTCCCCCTATTTGTTTCTGTAGGATGGAATTTAACTTTGCTAATAATTTCACTTAAAACTGGGATTACTCCCTTTATAAGATAGTGGTTTTCAGTTCTTGATATGTACTTAAAAGATATTTAATGGCTCTTTGTAAAGCAGATTTAACACAAAAAATATAAAATTTTAAATTCATAGGGCTGTTTTCCCAGCCCCCATATTTAAACACATTGTGTAGGGCTAATTCTTGCATTGCTCTGTTTTCACTGGGCTTTCAGCTGCAAACTGAACTAGTTGTATTAGTGAACTAATTTGACATAAAAATGCTTGCAAGTAGAGTGAAAATACTACATTATTAGCTAGGGTAAATAAAGAAGCATTTATGATGGCATAATTGTATTTTAAAATTGTTTATTCCTCCCTTATGTTGGGAGGAGAAACCCATACACCAGATGTATTGTACCTACATGGGCAAGAATTTTGTTTTTTTGCATTTGTTATTTTTGCTGAGAGAGTAATTCTTATGTATGCATAGCTAAGTGCATTTTTAAAGAAAAGTTTTAATGAACTGGTTTATGTCTCAGATGAGCTGGGTAGGAGATATTTGCCAGTCTCCACTGGGTAAATGGGGAAAGTTGTGTGCCTTCTGTAGTCAGCTTTTGCAAAGGTGATAAAACTCTGGTTTTCTGGAAACTAGTGCTTAAATGTAAACTCTTCTGCTACTTGGAAGTTTTATCCTTTCTTGCTTCCTTGAGATACAGCTTTTTTTTCTTTATTGTGACAAAGCATGCTGATATAAGCTGCTGCTAGAGGTGTGTGGAGGAGGAGGAGGAGAATGCTACAGTGCTGAGACACTGTATTAAAAATGTGTAATTCTGGGCTAATGGTTTCAAACACAACATTAGGTGGCAGCAGTAGACTCTTAACACCTTGTTGGATTCACATTTAGGCAGTTTTCCAAATGAGAGACAGACTTGAAGAAATTTTATTTTAATGCAAAACATGATATTACATCCCTTTGAAGGGAAGCAGTGAGAATGTTTTTTCCCTGAGTGATCCAGCTTTGATCATAGTTAATRAMAGTGTTGARCAGAATCCYACAGAGATGTCAAGGTGAAAGTGGGTGCAGTGCTGTTGTGCAATGCCACTTTTGATTTTTCTGGTTTAAAATGGACTTCTCATTTGCCGGGTAAATAAAGTAGGCTTTGTTAAAAACTTTGCAATAGGAGGCAAAGCAGTTAGTTAAGATTTTTTTTTTTCCCTTACCTTTCTTACCATCCTTTTTCCTTTAGAAAGTAGATTAGGTTAGTACTGCTAGTATTTTTTTTTGTGGTGTAACTGTAGGGTGGTGCTGGATGGGGGAGATTGGTAACTGCAGGCTGAGGTATCAGCAGGAAAAGTTTATGATTTTCTGCAAGAATTACCTGTTTGCTCTTTGATGCTGTTTAGGATTTTGTGTTGTTTGGGTTTTTTCGGGTAATTTCTAGTGTTGTTTGAAAATGGGAGAAACCAAGACCAAAACTGGAGTAAGATTCAAGAGGAATCTTCTACTTACAGAAGTGGTTGGAGCAGAATCTTTCCTTCTGTGAAAAAGTCACTGGTCACTTGTACATTCATGGTCTCACTTTAAACTTGGAGCCAAGGTAGCAAATGACCTGAAATCATCTGTGTCCTGCTGGAAGGTGTGACCTTACTTTTCTTGAGTGGATCTTCCTACAGTTCTTTGTGTTTTCTCAAGTTTTTCTGGTGTATTATGGTTGATGCAGTGGCAATAATGAAGAAAAAAGTTGGCATCCAGGCTTTTTCTGCCCCTTTCCTGCCCTCCCTATTAGCCTCTCTGGGCCTGAGCCCTGTTCCACTGACTTGACATTCATGCTAATGTCCCTGTTTGATGTACTGATCCAAACTATCTACAGGTTTTCCTGCCAGATCTTCTTAGGACTCAGATTTTAATGATCTCAGCTCCAGGGGGTGTGTTAGTGATGGAAAAGAATGCATGGAAATTAGGATCTCCAAGTTACCCTCTTTCCCAGTGTTTTTCCTCTTCTATTCTGTAGAAGCCTTTCCAAATCACAACCTTTCTTTTATCACATCATGACTGTGTATCATGGTGCTGACGTTTCCTCTTTATTGTGTGCCCTTGGAATCTGACCAACTTGGAATCATCTATGATCCTATGAGAATCTTACCATAAAGAGATCTTAATTCTTACGCTTCCCATATCTTTGGCATTTATTTTTGATGATTAGTAAAATGAAATCAGCTAAATTCAATGAGTTTTTGAATATGTGAAATAGATTTCTGAGTATGTGAAAGGGGACAGAGTTAAGGAGGTGGTTTATTTCTTCAGTGGAAAACAAGAATAAACAAAGACAAAGAATATTACATATGCCCAGCTTTGCAGGTTCTTATTAAAAACAAACTTTTAAATTTTCATTGGGATTGAACCAGCCTGTTTGACTGCATTTTTTTTTTTTTTCATGAGAGGGTGTTCATATTCCTTGTTTTGGACATACTAAAGAAACAATTCTGATAGTACAAAATCATCATCTTGAGGAAAGGAAGGTCACAGTTTGATTAATAGTCCTTCATCCTGGCTTTGGGGAACAAAGCAAGTACTTGATGTGTGGCTTATCTAACAACCAGAAGGATGTGGAATCTCTATAGAAGTGAAGACTTTTTTGGAGGTTTGAGATAAAAATGTGGAGATCCAGAGCTGTCGTTCTCCCAAGTATAGCAAATTTAGATTTCCAGAAGAATTGCTGATTTTGGATTTGATTTCTCTTTGTTATAGGTCATTGAAATAAATTTTCTTGGGTTGTCTTGCAAGCTTTCTAAATATTTTATATGTTAGTGGAGAAATAATTTAAATTAGGTTATTTAATGTAATATTTAAATTAGATTAATAATCTAGGTCATTTTCTTTCAGGAAAGTGAAGCTTGACTGTTTATTCTGAGCTATTTTCTGCATGCAGTAGTTTGGTAGATGCTCACCCAAACAGTGAACCATCTCTTTCACATCTTGCATCATTTCATTGCAAAGAAAGGCTAAATGTGTTTAAATTGTCTTTTTGGTTTTATTTAGAAGTGTTGTAGTGCTAATTTATACTAGAAATTAGTGCTACTACGTTGACTTCTCATTAGTTTAATTCTCTAAGGGGAGGAAAATGCACCCTCTGCACGTGTATGCAAAAATTGCTGTATTCTCCCTGTTCTCAATCAGCTAAATGTAGAACAATTTTACTGAGAAGCTTGAGCTATTGGTTTAGTTTATATATTTTTGAAGGTGGATGTAACTGGCAAAATCTAAAATTTGTGAGGATGTATTTGAATGCTGCCCTTTAAAACCATTCCTGTAAGCTTGCACTTAATTCTACATGCTGAAGAAAGAAAACGTTATGCCACCCTGTGGGTTGCTATAAAGATTGTTTATGCAGCTCAGCACAGGACTTAAAATACGTTGAATTGGAGAATTTTGAAAAATGTACCGTGCGACACAGGAGACCAAATCATGCTAAAGTGCAAGGAAAGACTATACATCAGTTCAAAGGCTACATTATTCAAAAAAATACAACCATAAAAAAGGTAATAAGATTACATTCTCACACTTCATGGCTAGTAAGGTGCATTAAGCTGCTCAGATATTCATAACTTACTGTGACATTTGGGAAGATTACATTTTGCTGTGCACAGCCATTACTGCAGCTCAGATAATAACTAGCCAATGCATGGACCTGGATTATGATCCCTGTCATTGGAAACAAATTTGTGTTTTGAAGGTTGATCAGTTTCAAATCACCATTAGAAAGGGTTAATATGAAATAGTGTGGGGGGTGTGTGTGCCTGTGTGTATCTAATGGGTGTGCATACATATTGTACATCAGCTGCACCCTGTCTTGGGTATTCTGCTTTCCCTGGCAATTTTTTTTTTTTGTCCTCACTTCCCTCACAGGAAGTGTTAAAATGGTAATTATTTTTTATCGTAGCATATTATTCCTAGAACGCGCTTGCTGAAATGCTTATGTTTGCAGATGAGATTGGAAACCTAATTTGACAGCTTCCTGGATGGGTGGGTTTTGATAATAGTGTATGTAGCCAAAAATGAAAGATTGGTGGGGTAGACCATAGGGTGAAGGTAAGGTCACCTCCAGTAGCTGTGTGTGGTTTTGGTGTGATAATTGATGGTTGGCTGATAGTTAAAACCAAATGCATAAAGAGTTGAATTTCTTGTTAAGAATTAGCAGGTGGTTTGTGGCCAGAATTTATCCTTCAGCTGTTCAGTCTTTACACAGAATACAGTATTTTCTTTATTTCTTACCTTGATTTTAAGAGCAGCAGCTTCTTGAGGAATACTTGAGTTTTGTAGAGGATAAATTCAGTGTGAAATGAGATATAACACTGATTATGTATTTTACATTTTCAAATGCTCTGTTGGTATTTTTTTTTAAGGGGAGGATGTATATATTTCTTGGCATTTGTTTTGAAATGATTCTGTGTTAATTTTTTCTGTCCAGCATACCCTACAGAGCTTTCTTGAGCTAGGTCTCTGCTCCATATTTTGGAAGGAGAAAACTAAGGCTTGGAGGGTGGTAATGATTTGATAGATTTGTTTGAGTTGACAGCATGAGTTGATATAGAGAAGCTGGGAATATAACTCAAGTCACCCCATTCAGTTCTTGCTGTTTTCCAAGATATTATGGAAGCATCTGATAGTAAATTGCATAATTATTTTTCATGACCCAGAGAGGAGAAAATGGAGAAGTGTAAATTACTGTTTAGAAATCCTTGCCATGAGACATTGTCTATTCTGTCATAAAAGCTGTAACTTTCTCTCCTTCCTGAGGTCTTTGGCACTACTGATTTATGCCCAGAAGTCCAAAGATTGCTTCTTCAAAATGACGGGGTTTAGACACTTGAGGAAAATGTATGGTAATTTCAGTGGTTAATGAAGAGCATGTATTCTGTTCCGTGGGTAGGTTGATCTTTGGATCCTGACCAGCTGAGAGAAGCTGTTGGAACTAATATGGAAGCAAGTTAGTGTGTGGATTTTGGGGCAGTTTTGACATGGTGTGACTTCAGTGCTGAACTTCTTAATGGTCAAAGCATGTGAAAGGAACACCATGCAGCACTGAAATAATAACAAAACTTGCAGAAGTCAGAACAAGCTGAAATATTTCTGGTCGTGAGTCCATTTTGATAATTTGAGTCCAGGCCATCTGAATTCCTGTTTGTATGCTGGTATATAATGGGTATTTTGGTAAGCATGACATGTTTTTAAGGTTAACACAGCTCTAAAATCCAAGAGAACTTTAAAGCATGGATGGAGGGAGTTGATATAAAGAGATTGACTTAATACAATACATTCTGCCTTCAGCTGACATTTTTGTTTTATCAAGTCAGAGTGGAGCAGGCTTTTTCCTTCCCCTCTCCACCTCCTCTGCACAGGCATGTGTGGCTAGTTATTCAGTGTATATTCAAACAAAACTTGCCTCTAGGATACCTGAAATATTACAGGATTGAATTGCCATAGCCAAATTCCAGCCAAAGGCTTGGAACAGTGCTGGTGTTCCACATTCCTGCAAATACAGCGAGCCTTTGCTTCCTTTGAGTACCTGGGACTGCTAATGAGCCTGGTAGTTAATTCTTAACCAGCTTTAGTCACTGTCTCAGGAATGTCTCACAAGTGTTCATAAGTGGCAATATTTCTGATGTGCATCAGCTGCTTTTGGCTAGAATTCCCCTCTTAATGGGGATTTGTTAAGCAAATTTGAAGGAAAGCTTTTAGGGTCACTCCAGGTAATTTAAGATAGCTTGACTGCTTTGTTGGGCTCACCTGTTTCAGAACACTCACTTGGTGTCTTCACTTTTCAGCTCAGATTGGGAATCTCTGTCTTAAACTACCTGAATATTTTTCTACAGCAATTGTTTGTTAATAGGTGATACCTTAAGAGCACCTTTGTTACTCAACAGAACTTGAAACGGAAGAAAAATAAGATGGTACACTGATATTGGTCTCATTATTATCGATTTTTCCCTCACATCTTTGATAGTTTTCTTTTCACAGAATGAATAACTTCAGGCGTGGAGTTGATACAGTTGCCTTAATTTTTTTTTTTTTTATATTTTTCTCTGGAAGCTCGTCGGGGGCCAGTTTGACTTGGAAATGAACTTTATCATCCAAGAAGCAGAGGGCATCACCTGCATGGTGGATTTACTGGATAAGTGTGACACCACCTGCCAGGCTGAGGTTTGGAGCATGTTCACAGCAGTCCTGAAGAAAAGCATCCGGAATCTGCAGGCCTGCACGGAGGTGGGGCTGGTGGAACAAGTGCTCAGGAGGATTGACAGAGCTGACAACATGATTGCAGGTACTGCTTCCCCCAGCCTGGGACTCTTCTCTGCAAAATCTCATGGACACAGTCATTAATTAGATGATGAAGATTTGACCCTGTGTTTTATGAACCACTTACATGGCTGTTCTTTTTGCTTTTCAGATCTCCTGGTGGACATGCTGGGTGTGTTGGCTAGCTATAACCTGACAGTTCGAGAGCTGAAGCTGTTCTTCAGCAAGCTGCAAGGAGAAAAAGGGAGATGGGTAAAAGAAAACACAAAACTGAAACCATTTTTATAGTATTGCTTTTATTTTTCCTGGTTTTCACAAGTTAAAACAGTTCCATAAACTTCATGATAAACAAATTTTGAATGTACCAAAAAAATAGGAAACTTTCTTATATAATATAAGAATCTTTCTACCTGAAAGCAATTAAAATGCAGAGAGTAGAATAGTGATGAAATTAAATTTCTTCCTGAACCTCTGGACTATATTGGTCTTTTTAACACCTGGAAATATTAAGGTGACTCTGAACTGTTTTTATGCATGGGATTTGAAATTTTTGATTCCAGCTATGTGAAATTGAAGGAAAAAGGCTTTTTTTTTTTTTTTTTTTTTTTTTNTCCCATTTTCACATTCCTGTAGTTTACCTGAAGATTAAAAAAAATATCCAGTTAGGGAAGTGAGAATTTTGGCAGAAATTGAACTAAAGGAGAAGAGTCCCAATGAAGAATTGTATAATTTTTCTCTTGTTCCTGTGTGGAGTAGAAAGGGACCCTTTTACAGCTGAGAAACCACCTTCCCTAAAGTAAAAATGTGTATATTGTAGAGGCCACCTGATAAAGTTTTTTTTCAACAGACAGTTGATGTTTCACTGGACTTGGGAACTATTTGAACAGTCATTTTATCTGCTTTGAATTTTAATTCAGCTTCTGTTATTTATAAATACTCTGGCTGGTTTAGAGGAAAGGTAGCAGTGTCTCTGTTGACTTCAAGTAATTTTAAAAAAGAGTACCATGTAAAAGCAAGTATGCACACATAATACTGCAGATTTAAAAGGCCCTTTGAAATAAATAACTTTGGAGATCTTAACCTGCTTAAATAAAAATACTCTAAACTTTATAGATGGTTTAAATTTAATAATTGAGCATAGAGAGTATATTTGACTGTAGGTGAATTAAAGTTGTCTCTGTAACATTAACTTTTTCATTTCCTGTCTCCTTGCTATTTGCACTTAATTTCCTTTCCTTATTAAAGACCACATACAGGGGGGAGCAAGAGAAAAATGCCGCAGTTGGATTGCTAAGGAGTTGTACAACTCCATAAATCTTGAAATCAGCAGAACTGTAAAGATACTAAGCATTTTGCTGCAACACAATTTACCTGGTCACATTCTATAGCACTGCAGACATCTAAGCAGAGCTCTCAGCATTTCCTCCTCAGTTTTGACTCAGATTCTTGAAGCACTTCTTACCTGACTGCACTGTGTACATTTGAAATACTTGTAATGGACCAAGCAATGCTCCAACACCATGCATAGTTTTCAGAGGATAGCTGTTAACAACTGGTGAAAAAGGGCACTTTCAAGGGAATATCAGGATTATGAAATCATGGTTTAAAAATAGATCTGCCGGAAAGATATGGTGTGCTAAAAGACAACACACACAATTGTCCTGTCACTATGATCAGTATCTGCTCTTCTTTTGTTGTGAGCTCATACACTTACTGGTTTGGAATTTGTAGTTGCAGAGTATTATAATAAAATCAGCAGGATATGGGTGGTGGTGAAGTGCTAAATATTCACACTGAGCACTCAGTTTAGGTGCTCCAAATTGTCCTTGGAGCTTGAATCTTTCTCCATGGATTTACGTGAAAGTATTAACTAAATCAGTTTAATCTAATGTATGACTGCAGTCCTGAGGAAAATAATCCTTCTGCTGATCTTCCCTCTCCCTTTTGCTAGGTGTTCCCCATGTCCCCTGTGCTGGCACAGGTTTCACTCAACCAATGCCCAGAACAAGTGTAATTAAAAATTGGTTTGCATTTCTTTTCTCTAAGTTGGTTTTTATCTGGACCAGTTACTGCAGAATCATACGGATAGCTGATGGGAATGGACAGACAGAGGCAGGAATCAACATTCAGGGTCAGTCTAGTTTATGCTGGGTGAAAATGGCTCTGGCCTTCCAGTCTTTAGTGAAGTTACCTAATTAATTCTGTATATCCTGTAAAGGTATTCATGACTGTTAATATTGTTTTATTGAAGGTGCTGAGTGTCTTAGCAGGGTGTTAGTCAACCATGTGCAAAGTTTTAAAATGTGTTAGGAATTGCTTTTTGTGTGTTTATAGTATTTTCTTTTTAAGAGGTTTGTTTTATATATTTGCAAATGTAGTAATTCTCTTTTTCAGCCACCACATGCTGGGAAGTTACTGTCTGTGTTAAAACACATGCCTCAGAAGTATGGACCTGATGCCTTCTTCAACTTTCCAGGAAAAAGTGCTGCAGTATGTAGATATTTGACATTTCTTGTTTGTTTGTTCATTGTTGTACTCAAGGGCCTTGGTCATTTTCATTTGTGGTGTTCTTTGTCTCATCTGTCATTGTCAGAGAGTTTTAACCAAGTTTTTTTCCTATGCCTGACACCTACATTAGTGCCTGAATAAATCGTGTTTATAATAGATGTGCAATATCACTACAGAAGGACAAATATTATTCCATGAAGAATGGATACAAATGAGGCTGCTTTTTTGTTTTGTTGTTTTTTTTTCCAGACTGGTTCAGTTAAATCTTGTTGAAAGGAGAATATACCTGCTTTTCACTCTAGATGCCTATGAGAAATCATTGAGAAGGCATTGATCATAGACATTTATAGGCTAAATAATAAATTAGCAATAATTAGTCTTTTTGTAATTGTTCCTTTGACTCATTTCTAAGTTTTGTGGTGTTCACTTCAGAAAGAATTTGAAACTAAACAGGCAGTTAGAAAACCCTGTGCAGAATCTTCTGATGGAATTCAAGTATGTCAACACTTCTGCTTCTACAATTGTAGAATGAAAAATTATGTTCAAAATTTCATGCTTAATTCAGAGTAAGATTTGAATAAGATTTATCAGATGACTCTTTCCAGTTTTCTGCACATAAACCCATTAGCTTTCTGCCTTGGTGGCTTGAGATTGAATTTCACCGACTTGATGACATAATGAATTATTTTTCTTGAATGGAAACTTTGGAGACTGAAAAATGCACACTACTGGAAAAGTCCTCCTGCAGTTTTATCACATGCAGCAGAACTTGGCAATAGACAGACTTGTTTGTGTTCATTTTGGTTATTCATGGTTTTCTATTTAACTTCTGGATTGTATTTAACTTTGTTAATTATATTGAATGCTTGAACCATATTTTATGATAGTGGGGTGCCTCAGTAACCTTTAGGCAGGTATTTTTATACATGTTTAAATTAGGTTTAAGAAATGAAGTATTTACTATAATTGCTCTGTGATCCATTGTAAGTTTAGTCAAGTGATAATGAATTCCCAAGAGCTGGGTGCAAAGACATAGAGACTGATTAGTTAGCTGGTATACAGAAGGATTTATAGCATTTTATGTGGACAGGAGTAGCTGAATGGAGCATGGGAACATAATAGCAAGTCTGGAGACACTTGAGTTCTTTGATTTTTTTTTTTTTTTTTTTCTTATTCATTGGTATTGATCATCTGGATGGCAACTTTGATCAGAGGTTATGGCAATCTTAATTGAAGTGTGTATTGTGAATTGGGGCTGCACACCAGCAGAATGTTAATATTAATGTTAATAGTAATATTAAGAAACCCCAACCAACTGAAAAACTCCAGAAAAATAAACCCCAGCTGTTTGAAACAAAGGGTTCAGCCACATGATTTGTAACTCAAGGGCTTTGCACTAAATACACTATGTTCGAGATGAAGATTTTGTCTGGTGGAGATTGTATTGTGTTTCTTTTAAGGAAGTTTGTAATTCTGTGTTATTCTCAGTGGAAGCCTACATAGAT
Source organism: Turdus rufiventris (assembly GCA_013186435.1). Classification (NCBI taxonomy): domain Eukaryota; kingdom Metazoa; phylum Chordata; class Aves; order Passeriformes; family Turdidae; genus Turdus; species Turdus rufiventris. The sequence goes on along the minus strand of PYHW01010582.1, from coordinate 8,949,282 downwards.
ATGAATTTCAGGAGAGAAAATAATTTATTAAGTGAAATGTGGCCCAGCTTTCCCTTCACGATCAGTTATTTTCCTGAATACCTACGCTATGTGAAAAGTAACCTGTTTATTTTGTCAGGTTACCATAAAACTAAACCAATCTGATTTTGCATTTTGAGAAGTTGTTATTCTATAAGGCTTTCACTAAAGCTATTAAATTTTGAAGCATAAGTTATTATTAATAATCTTTTTTGAGTCATAAAGGTCAGTTTTTAAATTCTTAGGTTAATTAAATATTGTAACAATCAAGTGCAAAGAACAGAAGTTAGGCCAGATGGTTTTTTAGTATCAAGGAACATGTATATTTGCAGTGTGTCTCTGTTTATCAGCATATATTTGTAGAGTGTATCTTAAGGTGCACACTTTTATTGTTGTGTTTATCTTTCTACATGAATGACTTCTTGCTTTCTCCAGGCTATTGCCTTACCTCCTATAGCCAAGTGGCCATACCAGAATGGATTTACTTTCCACACTTGGCTAAGAATGGATCCTGTAAATAATATTAACGTGGATAAGGATAAGCCTTATTTATATTGGTGAGTATTATGTTAAGCTGATATTGCCAATGTTCAGTTTCTATTAATTGTTCAGTGATTTCTGTATCCATCTGCGTATGTGCTGATTTTGTTCTGATTTGTCAGTTTTCGAACAAACAAAGGACTTGGTTATTCTGCTCACTTTGTTGGAGGCTGCTTGATTGTAACGTCCATAAAATCAAAGGGAAAAGGTTTCCAGCACTGTGTAAAATTTGATTTCAAGCCACAAAAGGTGAGTAAAAATAATAAAATCTTTCAAATGTGTTTCACGAGTCTAAAATTGCTGCCTGGGACTCTGTGTTGTAGCTGTTGATTAATCGCATTTTTCTGTAGATAAACAGCTACACTGGAATGAGCAAAACAAATATGTGTTCTGAATTCTTATTTCTTTTTTGTTTTGCAACTAAAACGTGAGCTGATTTTATAAATTATGTTCAAGGCTGACTTGCCTGTTAGGTAGTGTTGAATGTTCCCTTTTTCATGTAGATATCCTGCTAGTGTTTCTGGAAAAACTGGTGTAAACATCTTGTGGGAGAACAGGCCTCCTCAGGAATTCCTTATCAGTAATCCCTCGCTGTAAATATGGATTCTGTTTGTGATAATTTGACATGCACAGCCTTTGAGAGGCTTTAGTCTGGAGCCATCCTTGCTCTTTGGAATGGTATTTGTAGTAGTCCATCATGCTAAGAGTAACCCAGTTTAGGCTTATTTACAGTCATTTCCGTGTAAATTTGGTTCAGCATTGTCAAAGATTTTTGGAGTTATATACCATAAATACCTTTTAAGCTCCTATGTGGAAAAAAATGGCATATTATCCTTTGACATAGCAATGCATGAAAACTCACCAGTGACTTATTAATCTTTCCTACTTAAAATACATCTTTCAGTCTTAATTTAATTCACATCAAGAGTTGAATTTGTTCTTCCAAGCCCCACTTGAATGCTTAAGCTACTCCCAAGAGTTTATAGAGTTATATCAATTGATTTTTTTTTATTGTTTAGTGGTACATGGTGACTATAGTGCACATCTATAACCGCTGGAAGAACAGCGAGCTCCGGTGTTACGTGAACGGGGAGCTGGCGTCTTATGGGGAAATAACGTGGTTTGTCAACACCAGTGATGTGAGTAATCCCTGCTCGCTCATGGCTGTAGCTGATCATCTTGATGCATTGCATAGATGCTCTTTGCCATTTTATTCATGAAGCTCCCCCATTTTATGCATTAAAAAAAAAAAAAACTTGTGATAAAAATGGTAATTTTTGGTAAAGGAATAAATTGCATCTCAGAACCTTATATTTGTTAGTGCTGAGGACCTCAAGTAGTTGTTTATGTAAAAATATTCCCTGATGAAATGCATATTTTTTGCATGATTTGCTTGTGTAGCAATGATTAAACTCTGTTACTGGGTTCTGTTTTCTGTTTTCAGACATTTGACAAATGTTTCCTGGGTTCTTCAGAAACAGCAGATGCCAATCGAGTGTTTTGTGGGCAGATGACATCTGTTTACCTTTTTAGTGAGGCTCTCAATGCTGCTCAAATCTTTGCCATTTATCAGCTTGGCCTGGGATATAAGGTACCTTAGAATCGACTTAGCGAAGTTTAGTTCTGCTAAGGCTCTTCGTGGTAGATGTTAATGATGTTGTGGTGCCTCTGTGTCCTAAAAAAATGATCTTACAGTGCAATATTTTTGTTAAACTCTTCCATGTTTCTTCTCTAAGCCTATGTATGGCCTTACTGAATAATGCTAACTTGTGGCTTGTTTCTTGATTTCTTGTAAAACAAAGAGTGGTGCTTTTGTTGGCTTCTCAAAATTTCCATGTTGGTGTTTGGGAGAGGAAGAACACAACTGTTATCTCTGACTGGGCTCCCTTTTTCATTGAGGCTGAAAACTTCAGATCAGTTGTGATGTATTTGTTTTAGAAATGTGGCTTTATAGTTGCTTGTGCTGGTGGGATTTCTTAAATGTAAGTCAGTACTGAGGATTAGTTTTGTTACAGTGATTTATTATTTGTTTTGTCATTGCCTGAGGGGCACTAATTGCAGGCTGTTATTCCTCAGCAGCTGTACAAACATATACTGAAAAAGATGGTTCCTTTTCTATCTGCTCCTCAATTATTAGTTCCTTCTGAGTGAACATTGCTGACAGTCCTACTGTTTCCTGTGGTTCTTTTACATTACCTCCCATCCTGGCAATGACACTCTTCAGGGGCCAAAAAAATTCTGCCATTTTAATTCTCTAAAATTGACTTTGAGTCTTATGAGTCTTTGGTTCTTATGAGAACCTTTCTTTGTGAAGTACTGCTCGATTAAAGAAGCAATATTTTAATAATTTTTTGCAGTATTTGTTCTGATCTATATCTTCAGTGTGCTTAATACATTTTTTTTCACCTTTCCTTCTTAACCCTGCTTCCCAATCCAGGGAACGTTCAAGTTCAAGGCAGAAAGTGATCTCTTCCTCGATGAACATCACAAGTTGTTGCTATATGATGGCAAACTCTCCAGTGCTATTGCTTTTATGTACAATCCAAGGGCTACAGATGCACAGCTGTGTCTAGAGTCATCCCCTAAGGATAACCCTTCTATTTTTGTTCACTCACCACATGCCCTCATGCTGCAGGTAAATCAACATTTTTGTAGATTTGGAGGATATAGATGATTTCTGTTTGAAAACCTAAAATCTGGTTCTATAGGGATTTGGATAAGAGATGGAATTGCTTATAGGTTGGGGATTTTTTGGGTTGGCCCTGCCCCCTGTTTCTTGAACTGAAGAGAATGCACAAGAATCCTAAGAAAAATGTTTATTCTATGAATAAATACAAAGACTGTGTTGAAAAAAAAAAATCCTTCTTCCTCCCCTCTGACATGTTCACTCCCCTACAGGTGTTCCTTATCTCTCATACTTTGCCCTGTTGATATGAAATCATTTTCCTCCCTGTGCTTTGAATGCTTCCTCCTGTATATTCATCTGAAGATCTGCACTGTGGATCTGTATCTGAAAGTATCTGTATCTGAAGCAGTAGGTCAGGCATACTGGGCATTTAGTGTCACTGTGGCAGCCAGTTTGTTCTTCTTGCTGTTTCCTTTTATTTGGTATTGATACAGTTTTTATATTGAAGAAATTAAAAGCAATTTTAGTGAAATTTTTATCAGTTTCTGAAGGAGATTTCAATATATTTTGTTTCTCCTTTATCAGGATGTGAAAGCAGTCTTGACGCACTCAATCCAAAGTGCCCTGCACTCCATTGGAGGAGTGCAGGTGCTTTTCCCTCTCTTTGCACAGTTGGACTACAGGCAATATTCCTCAGACCACATTGACACAACTGTTTGGTGAGTGCATGTACTTGCAATGTCCTGGGCTTTGTTCCTTTGATGTAAATGAAATTACCTATGGCTTTATCAAATGGCAGAGTAGTTTGCATTGTCTTGTGCAGCAGTGAATTATGTGTAACAGCAAAAGGGTTACAGGCAGAACCTAGAGTGATGTACTTGTTTGCACCAAGTGTTCTGTGGAAGCTCACAGAGGTACACATATTTTTTACTTGACAATATTTTTGCGTAGCAGAATTATGGATAATTCTCTTGAGCTTATTCCTGTCACGGAGAGAATTCTCTGGGGAAGGCTTCAAGAGAAACTCCAGGAAGGGTGCATTTTTCAGCTACATGAAGTCATTCCTTGCAATTTTTCTTTGTTTTTTTTAACCTTCAGATTTTTGGAAGATACTGTTACTTAGTTGCTGCTAGGCTTTTCCTCTGGTTTGAGTTCTGTTTCAACTCCATCCAACTTCTGAACACCCAGACATAGAAAGCTGGTGGAGCTCCAGAGCTCCTAAGTTAAAGAGCAGCAGTAAAAGCAAAGGGATTACTTTTTAGATTTCTGGTGTAATTTGCTCTGATTCATTGCATTTGTAGTTTCATGAGTGTTTAAAGATGATCTGTATCCATACTGTTGCTTAGAAGAGAAGGCCACAGTATTCCTTCAGCCCATCTG
>PYHW01010582.1:8927261-8944668 GCA_013186435.1 Turdus rufiventris | reverse complement strand
TACTGGGGTTTTCAACTGGTTGAAGTCTTGATCTGCAGGCACTAGTGCCTTGACAGGAATATTCCCTCTGGCAGCAGCACAACAGCAAAGCTGTGTCTAGAAAAAGATTCGCTCATCTGGTAGCTTAAGAAGTAGAATGGCACTTGTGACTGATCTTGCAGAAGTTTGTAACTGAAACATGAAGCACAGAGTAGTACTTAACTGTAACTTAACTGTTGCATTTTTACAAGAATTCAGAAGGATTTTGCTTTTATATGGTTTTCTCAGAGTCCAGAATGTCAAGTTAGAAAAGCATTCATAAAATAGTTTTTTGAAGCGAGCATTCCAAATTTAATCTTGCTTTTTGTTTTAAAAGTTCTGATTTACGTAACAGAACATTTAGATAACATGTATCTCTGGGTTGTGTGGTAGGAGTGTTAATTTGGAAATACTTTGTCTTTTTGTAACTCTTTAACATGTTTTTGTTTACTAAACCATGTTTTCCAGTTCTACTTTACTGGCATTCATCATGGAGTTGTTGAAGAACTCTATTGCTATGCAAGAACAGATGCTTTCCTGTAAAGGCTTCCTTGTGATAGGACACAGCCTAGAAAAGGTAAAATAAATCTTCCTTGATGTCTCGCATTCATGTTGAATTTTTTTGGAGTTAAATACTTTTCCTAGACTGTTGCAGGGCTCTCCTTAAGCAGATCTTCTTTTGCAGTCTTCCAAAGCCCACGTTACCAGAGCTGTGCTAGAACTTTGCCTTGCCTTCTCGAAATACCTGAGTAATTTACACAATGGGGTGCCCCTGCTGAAGCAGCTGTGTGATCATGTTCTCCTGAATCCTGCAATATGGATTCATATCCCAGCACAGGTAAAATTGCATATTCTTATCAATAAGGTATCATATGGTTTATTGATTTGAGAGTGTCAAACTAAGCCTTGACTCCAAAGAATTGCGGGTTCTGGCTACGCAACAGAAATCATCCAGGAATTGTCTTTAGGCTCTGCTTTGTGCATACAGCTGTCAAGTTTTGCAGACTCCCAGGGTTTTCTGGGAGTTGGGAAACTTGCAGTGTTCTGCAGAACAGAGTTGTGACTTTTTACCCAGACTGGGAAGGAAGCTTGGATGGGTTAGTTGGGAAAAACTCGGCAATTTTTGAAGAGGAATTTATCTTAGTTGTCAGATTTTAAGTCTTGATACAAATTGAAAGCGAGTACTTTTATTTTTTGTTAATCTCTGTTCTCTACACAGGGAACAACTTGGATCAAAAACTTGCCAGCTGAAACCTTCTTACCAGCACCGTATAGTTTCAGAAATCTAATGAAAATTTTCATCAGTTTGCAGAGATTTTAAGACTAAGCTATGCAGAAAAGATCTCTTTCTTTAAGACATTTTGTTGGATGAAATGTAAAAATTCAGTTGTTTGACATGCTGCAATTCAGGTGTGATGATTTTTGTTTTCCTACCTGGTGGTATAGGTTCAGCTGACCCTGTACACTTACCTGTCTACCGAGTTCATTGCCACTGTTAACATTTATGGAGCAATCCGGCGGGTTGGGACGGTTTTTCTGGTCATGCACACCCTCAAGTATTATTACTGGGTGGTGAACCCTCAGGATCGCAGTGGGATAACTCCCAAGGGCATAGGTATGGACATATATATATTGATTTGTATTCTCACAAGCTGATGTTTGTTTTAATAAAGTTTTATATGCAATGTTTAGAATAGAACTGTCAGTTCTTCAGAAATAGTTATCCTTCATGGGGTGCCTTTGTCCTTGAAAGGTTTTTTTTCACAACCTATAGGAAACTTTCTTTAGAAAGTTATATCTTCTGTCATCAGACAGCTATGTGAACTGATACTAGACAAAAGTGGTCAGAGAAATGGTAGAATGTTGGAACTGTAGAGCTGTGCCTAGGAGTATGGTCTTTCTCTGTAATTTTTGGAATTTCAGAGGGAGAAGCAGGTGATGGGAGAGAGCTAGATATTCTAGGAGTGAGTGCTCCCTAGATGTGTCTGCATTCCTGCTACCAACTTCTCAAATGACCAGCCTTGATAGAGGGCTGTAAAGGTTATGTTGTTCTATCTTTCATCCTTTAAGAAGCAAAGCATGTGTGTTTTCTCCTTTCTTTTTAGTCTCTTGTGGATTTACTTAGCTTCATAACTCATTTATAGAGCCTGAGGCAAGTGGATGAGTAGGAGAGTCGTAGTAATGCAGTTTAATGGCTTATTTTGACTAGGCTGAAAATAGCTGTTCTTAAAGTATGCCTGTGGGCCTGTGCTTTATAAAACCAGACTCATATGATCACTTTCATTCTCTAGATGGTTTGCTTTTCTGTGATGATTAAGATCATGAGAGGCATTTACAGGCAAATATAAAAACTATCCCCCAAAATGTATTTGCAACAGTTCATTTGCTTTCTGTACCAAAGCTTTTACTTGACTTTGACACTTGGTTGCACCTGTTTTTTTAACCTTGGCTCTCCTGGGAGCTACTGAGTGTTTGAGTATTTAAAATGTTTCTTTGAAAGTCTGCTTTACACAGAGATGGCAGAAGGCAGTCCTTTTTGACTTTTGAGTTAAGAAATTAAGTCACGTCTTTCAAGGTACTCTTTATACATTGCATTGTAAGCTTGATTTTTGTGTATTTAGCCAGTGTATAATAATGGCATTTAGCTCTTCCTCTGAGCTATGGCAGAACTTAAAAAAACCCTGTAAACGGCAAAAATTTGAAATCTGAAAATTCTGACATAAAGTTCTCATATCAGTCTTACTCCTTGCATGAAATTGGTTCACAGCACTACAATGAAATGTTGAAATCATTGGAATTTAGGTGGTGCCTCAGTGCAACCTCACTGATCAGACGTTTTACTAATAAAAAATTATGAAACACAGTACTGTTCTGTAGTCTGAAATAAAGGGTGGGAAGACTTAGAATTGTGCTTTCTTCACTCAGAAAATACCTTTTCTTTTTAATTTTGTAAAAATGCAGTCTGTGCTAATAACTGCTTATTTGTATTTTGTGTATCTACTTTTCTTTTGTAGATGGTCCACGGCCTACTCAGAAGGAGATTTTATCTCTGCGAGCATTTTTGTTGATGTTCATTAAACAGCTAGTGATGAAGGTAAGATAGCTTTAAATTTTTGTAGGATATTTGAATTTCCTTTCATAAAGAAATGCTTTAAACATACTAAATTTTGTGATAGTAAATAAAAAGAAAAGCCATACAAGGTGCTTCTTTTTGTTGTGACTCCTGCCACTGACAGCAGTGCTAAGGATGCATTTTTCCCCTTTTAAGCTGTTTTTATCAGAAGTGGAACTTAGAAATGTTTACTTCTGGGGAAAAAAGTATTTAATTTCTTGGGTTTTTTTTTTTCTACATGAGCAGTATCAGCTACATCGTAAGTGCTTAAAGACTAAAGAGAAACATTTGATATTGTGTGCTGTGGGTCAGTGGGACAGAGGAGGATAAGAAAGACTATCAATAAGTTTCACAAATGTTTCTTGGACATTAGAGGAATGCTGGAATTCAGCAGCTCTGTTGCTTATAGGCTCTTCATGACCTTTTCCTATCATAAGTTCTTTGTCTGTGTAAGCCCTGCTCAACAATAACAAAAACATCTCTGTGCTATCAACACTGTTTCCGTCACAAATCCAAACCATAGCTGTGTGCTGGCTCCTGTAAATAAATTCTACCCCAACCAAAACCAGCACAGCAATAAACACAACATCTGTCGAAAAAGGTTGAGGTTGATCCTTTGGCAAGTTTTGTATTTGTATCTAGTGGTGAAAAATCTTTTTGGGAAATCCAAGACTTACTTTAGAAACTAAAAACTCCAGAAGTGGAGAAGTCTGCTTTTGTCTACCCTCATCCTGTTCTTAGAAATAATTTTTTAATTTTAGTTTCACAAAAAATACCTCAAGGCATATTGCTGGCATAGGTGCCATAAATGATTGAGGTTTCTTCAAAGTTGATGGCAATTGAAGATGGGCTTCTCTAGTGGAAAATAAGAAGCAAACATAGATGTGGGTATATCTAAGAGACTTATAATTAGCCTTCCAGATCTGCTTTTGAGTCCTTTATGCTCAGTTTAATTCTTCTATTAACAGGCAGCTCCCAGTTCAAATTGACTGTATCTATTAATATGTATTACTCTAACAATTTCATATACTATGTTGCTATTTATCTTGTTTTTATGCCTGTATTGCAATTGCCTTAAAACACTTTTATGACATACAATGGATGCTTTTGAGGGCAGGGAAGAAGCTACCTTGCAACTATAAAGCTATTAGAGGATGAAGTGAAAGCAAATTTCTTGTGTGGTACTTGCTTTGTGATATGAATGTTTCTTGTAGCAGAGATTTGTTTTTTGGAAGCAGCATGCTATACTTGAAAGGTGATACTTAAAACCTGTTTGTTTTTAAAGGACTATGGAATAAAAGAAGATGAATTGCAGGCTATCCTCAATTACCTGCTTACTATACATGAGGTAATTTTAAATTGGGGGATGTGTTGATGAAGAGTGGCATACTAGTGCTGTTTGTGACCACCAAATGTTTGAATAATTTTAAATATAATCTCCTTTATGCCACAAGATGGCTCTGCTGAGGAAGTAGCAAACATTGTCCAGTTCTTTAGAGTAGTGTGCTGATATGTCAATATTCTTGCAGTGATTTAAGCACTATGTTCAATGTTAGATTGAAGTTCATTAAGCCAGTAAGTTAAAATGGTTTCTTATGTTGCTCTACAAACCAATTTAGCAAGCAGAAAAACAGATGGTGAGACTGACTTAAAAAAAAGTCAAAACCTTGTTTTAGGCTGCCTGAGTAATATTTTTTTGTTTTGGTTTTCCTCTCCTTTTTATTTTGCTTCTTAAATAAAGCAATAAAATTGAAAACGTGCATTAAAAAAATAAAGATGCATGTTAATGGCATCTAAGAAGCATATAAACTTAATTGGGAGAAAATGTTGGTTACCACTGATACATCTGCATCTTCATATTTTAGCACCAGGAAAAGGCACTTTATGCCAGATGCAACATCAAAGACAAGGGAAATGGGGACATAAATCTAACTGATCTCATCTCTGTAAGGGTGCTTGAAATGGGTAAAATAAGGAATTAATTGAATTTCATTTCAAGCAGTATAGATTTTTTTTTTTTTAATTTTGCTTACACCTATATTTTCCTTTTATTCTTTGTGCTGGATACTACTACTTGGTAGTACCATAGTCAAGAAATTCTACTTTATGTGGAGAAGTAAAAAATAAGATTATTGGTAACATCCAAGAGTGAACTAAAATAGCAGAAGCTTTATATAGCCTTCAGATGAGGATGAGATCTTTTAAAAATCTTACCAGTTTGCGTACTCCAGTGTAAACCCGCAATCTAACTGTGAATTCAGAAAAACATCAACAAAAAAAAAGTAAAATTTAGCCTTCTCACATGGCTACATAGTGTCTGTAATGTCAGCTGATAATATCATCAGGTGAACAGAGTTATTCAGGAGGATGTAAAACTATGATTCTAATAAAGTATTAGAGTATTTGTTCAAAATACTCTGGAGTAAAGAATCAGAGTATTTGTTCAAAAGTATTGGACGGTGTTTTATTTGTAGGCTCTTTTTTTTTTTCTTGAAAATAAACTTTCATTTTAATACTACAAAATATGGGAAAAGACTGTTGCATTTTGTTATTTCTTAGGTTATTTTTAGTTACCATGAACTTGGACCAAATGAATGAACTGTAGCTTAGGGTGCTTTAGACTAAAAGTATGGAAAAGTTCACTAAGCAGCTTGAATTACCCATTTAAAATATTGTCTGTGGCAGGTGGTAGTATTTTTTCCTCTTGATTTGGACATTTCTGAGTAAAAACGTTTCATTAAACACCACCCTGTGCCCTAGAAAATGTGCAGCAGTTTATTTGTGGCTCCTGTGCAGGAAAGGATTGGGAAATACACATGCAAAAACAGAGGAGCACGTGTGTGGAAGGAAGTAACATAGTCTGAATTTCCATTGCCTGTCAAATCCTTAGATCCCAGACACTGATATATCACTTTTCACCCTGAACAATTAAGTATGTTTTTTGTAATGTTTTCTCCTGCACTTGCATTTTACAGCTGTAATTCTTTTGATCCTGGCCAAAACGATTTGGTGGTTCTTTATTATTAATCCCCACATACTTTTGAAATATTTTGTGTTGATTCTTTTAGCCAAAACAATATTCTAGTGTATGTGTTGTGAATTCAAATTTGTAACTTTTGTCCAACAGGATGACAATCTAATGGATGTCTTGCAGTTGCTGGTTGCTCTGATGTCAGAGCATCCAGGTTCTATGATCCCTGCATTTGATCAGAGGAATGGATTACAGTAAGTATGAATTTTTTAAGTGGGAAAAAGGAAATCATGTTTTGACCATACTGTTGCTTGCAAGAGTTCCTGTGAAATCGGAACGGTTCTCATCAGTGTATGTGTTGCAATCACAGACTCCTCATCTTGGAAGATTTTTGGGTCCAGGTGTTCATTTTGACAAGAGGTGCTGTTGGATTTATTATCAATGAGGTGTTTTTTTAATGTTTCCAAGCTGTCAGTCACACTAAAACGGGGAGTGATCCATTTCAGTCTGAGCATTGATATCTTCATCTGCTGGTGCTCTGTCTTCAGGCCCCCCATTCCTACAGATGTTTTAGAACTAGAAGGGAGCTGACAAAAATTGAGTCAGATGTCTTCTGATCCTTGTTACTTTTCTTCCTTTTTTTTTCCCCTGTGGATCTTTTCCGGAAAAAATATTTGTTTAAAAGTAGGACTTTGTGCTATGCACTGTTTGCAATCTTTTCCCCAACAAACAGAAAAATATTGCTTACCATTATTGTGAGAGAAAAGTAGGGGAAGTAGTGAATTCTACTTGTACAAGTAGGAAATCTGCTAGTGGAGTCATGACTTCGATTTTATCTTGTGGCTCTCAGAGGGTGGTCACAGTATTGAACTTTGCTAATTTAACAGGAACCTGCCTGAAGATAGTGGGGGAAAACATTGGTCCAGGCAAACAGATGTGAGAAGAATTAAGAATTCCTAGAAGGAAATGGGAAATAGTCATTCTCTCACTGTGTAAAGGCAGAGTCTCATTTCATACACTTAGTTGCACCTATTGATTAACCCCTGTTTAGACAATTTTTTTCCAGTTTCACTTTCTTAAGAGACTGCATTCAGGCATGCTTGTAATTGTTTTCTCCCCTTTTAGTACTAGATAGATTTTTTTTTTTTTTAATTGTTTTTAAAATCCATTTTCATCAGATTTTATTTCATTTGTATGGTAATGTATTACGTATGGGAAGCTAATAAAAACCTCTAAATAATAAAGTATTTGAATGTCAGGTTGGGTCTCCAATGCAGTACATTTGGTTTTATTTAACAACCAGCAGTAGGTGCTTTCTTTTTTGTTAACAAGTATATGAGCAAGTCAGCATGAATAGTGAGTCCACAGCAAGAAATCACTGTGTTTTCCTGTTTCATTTGTTACTCTCCTTGCTCCAGTATTGTCTCCAGTCACTTAATGGATTGTGTGCTTCTTGATACATCTACTTTTTGAAATTAAGGCATGATATTCTTGAAATTTAAAAATAATTTTTCAAAGCTCATTTTTAAAAATTAGTTTTCCAAAATTAATTTTCCAAATTTGGGGTTCTCTTAAAAGTAAAAATGTTGAAGTACCCAATCTAATGGGAAAAAAAGGGAAAGGAAATGCTTTCCTCCTATACAATTAGGAAACCCTGCTAGTGTTCTGTAAAGAAAAGCAGAGAAATGGATTCTGTTGCTTGAATGGCCAGTGCATCATAGGTTTGCTTATTTGTTTCCTTCTATAGTTTCTTTGATTGCAGAATTCTCCACGATACATTATTTATTGCATGTAACTGTTTTTTACTCTCCCTTAGGTTTTACCTATAATTATGGTATCTGGTATAGAACTTTTTTTTTCGTAGTTCAGGTGTCCTGAGAATTATTTTTGGGGGAATAGAAGTACGTAACTACTGATGAGGGCTCAGTTAAATATCTGTTGAAATCTAGATCCACAATCCAGCTATAATCAGATATGGCCCTAAGAACTTGTCTGTCTAGAAAAGGAAGTGATAAAATAAATTGGATGTAACTGATAAATACATTTAGATGTCTTAAGTTTCTATGGGAGGTTTACAAGGACCAAAACCTCGATTTGTTATTTTCATATTGACAGAAGACCAATGTGTTTTCTCCACTTAGGGTTGTCTACAAGCTTTTAGCATCCCAAAGTGAAGGCATCAGGGTGCAAGCTCTGAAAGTGATGGGATATTTCTTAAAACATCTTGCTCCAAAGTAAGTACTGGTTTGGGTCTTAAACTTAACCTCCCAAGAAAGGAAGGAGTAAACACAGACATTGTGTATGTTATTCTGGGTATAAGTTATTGGGTGCATACACAGCAATTTGTGTGTAAAGGGGGAAAAGCTGTACTGGATATTAATCACTAAATAGGCTTCACTGAGTAGGAGCTTTTCTTCAACTACCCCTCAGTCTATTTGTCAGGAATGCATTTTTGATATGGTGGAATTGCTTGTTGCTGGCAGCTAGTGTCCAGGCATTATCAGTTCCTTATCAAGCTGATTGAAGAGTTACTTACATTATGGCCTCCTGCTTTTCGAAGTGACCCTTTTCCAGTGAGATCAACAGCAAGAACCAGACTGGGGAGATGGAACCCCGTGTTCCTGAGAACTAGGTTTAATATGTCTTGACTCGACTGTGATAGTGGATAACTATTGAGATTGCTGTCCATGGTTACATTTTTGAGTGAAATGAGGACAAAGGTGTCCTTTCCTCAGTGTTTATCAAGAAATCCCCAAGGCTGTGTTTGAGCTTTTTGGACTCATGGGTGAGTTGACCTCATTTATGGAAGAAAGGTGGCTGCCTTCAGGGAAGGATCTGTCTTTTCAGAATCTGAACAATTCCCCTTTTCCTTCACCAAAAGTGAAAGATTTAAGGAACAAACAAGAAAAATATCTTACCCGTGATTTTGTATTTCTTGAGGCATATGTTTTAAACTTTTTTTCCCCCTGAAGCAAATGGAATGCATAAGTTTATTTTATCTTTCTCTACCATTTTAGGAGAAAAGCTGAAGTCATGCTTGGACACGGATTGTTCTCTTTGTTGGCTGAAAGACTGATGCTTCAGACAAGCTTATTCACCATGACCACATACAATGTCCTGTTTGAGGTAATCATACTCTGTAGTTAGGATCCAATCTTTCTAATTACTTGTAAGACATTGTTAGAGAATTGCTTACATATTTGTGCTGATATGTTCCAGATGACACTAAACCTTAGTGTGATGCAGCTGAATACTCCTTTTTTTTCTCCCTAAAGCTCACTACTTTGGATTTACCCCCTCCTTAACATGGTTATGCTCATTATGAACAATTTTAGGTAATGAGTAACCTGTATGTCTCAAGCAGATGCTCATGTAGATGTGGAATTTTATTATAGCAATGATCTTGTCTTAGGATAATTGCTTTGGTTAGATTCACATTCATCTTCCAGTGTATTTAAAATAACAGTATGCACTTAAGAGAGAAATAAAAAAATAAAGTAGCTTATAGAGTTTTATAAGCAGGATGAAATAAATTATCAAGAAAGTTAGTGGGGATTTTTTGGGCTGATTTTTAGAATGATGGTGTTTGTGCAGCATCCAACTATTTTTCAGTAAGCTGTCTTCCTTACATTGATATGGCATCTTCTTCTTTCTTGCTAGATTCTGACTGAACAGATTTGCACTCAAGTAATACATAAACAACATCCTGACCCAGATTCAACGGTGAAGATACAAAATCCTCGTAAGAATGATACAGATTTTTAAGTGTTACCCAAAGAAAAGTGCATAAGTCCTATAAAAGAACTCCACCAATGCAAAAGCTTAATTACATCTACCAGTCTTCTAATCTGTTTTACTTTTTTTCCCGCTCTAAAAGACAGATAACTTGTATTTAGTTGGAGTTATGTACAAAGTGTGTCTCTATAGCATTTCGAAGACATTTTATGTGTCTGTAGTTCATAACTCACCTTTTTTTGGCAGTGCCGTCATGTTATGAAATGATTTTTCAAGACTTGTATGCACTGGATACTTTGATTTAATACATGTTAAGGTTCCAGCAAAATTCTGAATGCACTATTTAGTGATGTCGGACTAAATTACCTGAAATATGGAAACAACTTTCATTTTAAATTACATTCAGTATGACAATGCTAGATGGAAAATAGGAGAAATGTATCTGCTCACTGTTTTAGTTAGCTTACTTTATTGGAAGTGTATCTTGATATGAAACTTTAGATGTCTTTTGAACTTAGAGAAAATACTGATCTCCTTTCCTGAATTATATACGTTGTTAATGTGCTCTGCACATAATACAATGGACTTATGATAGCTTTGGGAGTTAATTTTTTTCTAGAGAAATATCAGATTTTTTACTTTTGTAGCTGCTTTGTCATTAAATGTAAGTCACAGTTGTAGGTTTACTTCAGGGGGAAAGTGGGGGAAAAAAGAAAGAAAGCAGAGCAGATATGGAGGAGAGAAATCTGGTTGCATTATGCCATTTTCCTTCTGGTAAATCTGTATGAAGCAAGAGACGTGAGCATGTTTCTGTTGCTTTCTCCTAAGATTTTTGAAGTTGACAGTTACTGCTGTGGTCAGTATGGACTATATGGGCACTGAGTTGATTCTGAAATTATGCAGGTCCAATAGGAAGAGTGACTTTTAGGGTCCCTTTTTTAGGTCATTACTATTATTAAGTAAGGAATTTTCCTTTAAAGGAGTTGTACGAGATGAACTGCAACTATCACAGTGTGTTCAAATTGCACCCTGATATATTTACAAAGATGACGACTTCTAAAGTAACAGGAAAAGTCACTGGCCCTCTACTTCAAAAAGTGTGATGTACCCTCAATTTTCACCTTCCAAAAATAGAGAAAGCATTGTAAGAAATAAAATTTTATATTAGGAAGGTTTTTTTATAAGAGCAATTGTTAAGTTTACTTAGAAGTTGGTCACATTATTTGAAAATTTAGTGTTATTAAAGTAGAGCAAAATCTCACAAGGTAAAGCATTTTCTCATATATTGGTTTTCTGAAGGATGCTTTTTTATGTGAACCTCATGTAAAAATGGTTCTGACAGGTTCTAATAGCTTATCAATTGTCATGCAGTAATATTTGTGTTTCTTAAACATGGTCACTCAATTAATTCCATTTACTTTAGAGGTCTGCAAATCCCCTGATGGGTGACTAGGTTTTGAAAAGTACTGGAAGAAGGGATTTGTTTAACTTAAACCTTCTTCTCCAATAGAGATGTGCTTTTTCTCAATATAAAACTTCTTTATGTGGTGTCACTTTCCTTGTACAAACACTGTTGAAAGAGGCCTTGTGTTTTATGCTGTGCTTAGTCCTAATATTTTGTTACTCATGAACTGTTTTACAGAGATTTTGAAGGTTATTGCAATCCTGATCCGTAATTCTCCTCAGTGTCCAGAAACTTTGGAGGTCCGGCGAGCCTTTCTCTCGGATATGATTAAACTGTTTAATAACAGCAGAGAAAACAGGAGGTAGGATGGCTTGCACTCTGCACAAGGATATAAAATAGACAACAAGGTCTCCTAGTAAAGTAAACTCAAGAGGGCAGATTCAGCTTAATTGCCGTTTCAGCAAATTCTGTACTCTAGCAAAATCTTCAGTAGGAAAAATTAGACAAGCTTGCATGTAGCAATTTTTAAAAGCATGCTAGATTCTTAACTGGTATGTATATTTCTAAGATATATTGTAAGATATGATTCAATAGCATGTGTGTGTTTTGCAGGAGTTTGTTGCAGTGCTCTGTCTGGCAGGAGTGGATGCTTTCCCTTTGTTGTTTTAATCCAAAGACTTCTGAGGAGCAGAAGATAACTGAGATGGTGTACACCATATTTCGGATTTTACTGTACCACGCAATAAAATATGAGTGGGGTGGCTGGCGTGTGTGGGTGGATACACTGTCAATCACACATTCAAAGGTGAGATTAATCAAATGTCAGGAAAAATTTTCATTTCTGAGAAATTTTGGTGCTAGTCTTGCTTTTTAGTAACAGCAGGAACACAAGGTGGCGCACCATAGCTATTCATCAACAAAAATACCTCTTAGTAACATCAAAAGGCTGTAAAACAAATGAGTAAAAAGCAAAGATCCAAGTTAAGGCAGATGCTTCAAAAGTTAAAATGTCATGGAATATGGGGTGAGAGTGCAAATCCTTGCAGTATGAATGAGACTATTACCCTTTGTTATTGTTCTGTCTGAATTTTGTTGTTGTTACCGCCAGAGTTACATCATAAAAGTTATTAGTGGTTGTCTGAATAAGGCACAGTAGTACAAAAGGTATTTTATACTGCCTTATTCTGAACAAAAGAGTGAAGCCCGTGTGGGCCTCAGAATTATTCTGCTTATCAGAATATTTACTTACAGGAAATTAGATTATAAATTACCTATTTCTAAATGTGTGCCGCTTAACAGTGTGAATAGGACATATGTGAATCCAAAAAATCATGTTATGATACTCAGGAATTGTTGGCATTTCTGAGGTATTGGATTTTGAATGAGTTTTTTTCTTAAAAAGGGTCTCTGCAGACAGCAAGAGCCTTGTTATTTTACAGCTCTGTTTTTTGCATTCAGAGGTTGATGGTGGTTTCTTAGGCTATGGGGAGATAATTGTAGAAATCCATGTAATAAAAATGGGTGAAATAACTTTATTAACTAGTCACTTAGCTAAGTGGAATTATGGTGCAAAGCACCCAGGACCACATTTCAGTCCTTACAGAGATCACATTTTAGGTCTTGGACCATTCTTAATATTGTTTTTTGCCAGCTTTGCGGTCTTCAAAAACCAGTTTTGTCTTTTTGCTGCTAGATGCAGAGTGCATGGGTGAATTGTACAATGGCAAGTTGTTGCCAGAGTAGAGAGCCCTAAAGTGCTTTTCTATAAAAAAATTCATCTGCATAATTTAGCATGTGTGTGATTGCTGGGAATCGCTGGAAATTGTCCCTGGGGAAAGATGGAGAAGTGAATAAAGGAAGACCACCTTTCTAACTCTTACTCAGAGCTTTGGTGGCTTGAATTTAGAAATTAGATAGCACAGTATCTTATAATCTCTAGTTCTATTGCTAGACTAATTTTGTAAGATAATGTAATGTCAGAAATCTTGTTTAAACAGCATCTGTGTTAGAAGGGTTATATGGATTTTTGGTCATTCTCTTCAGTGACTTAATGTGGCTAATCAATGATCTAGAGTTCCTAGAGAAAAAAACCAAGATTTTGTTGTGCTGCCATGGCCAAATGTCAAGAGCAAATATCTGTAGTTTTAGAAAAGACCAAAAATTAGATAGATATAGATAATGTTGGTCCTGTTTATTAATTTGTGTTTTAAAGGCTGTATGTTTTTGTAAAATAGTGAATGAGAAGATGACCTACTTCAATCTGCGTTTGTCATTTTTGGTTCCTGGCATGCTGCAATAGGGAGGTGTCCTTGGTTGTACGAGTAACTCCCTGTAAGGTTTCCCTTAAGTCTAACTTTGTTGACTTTCCAGTCAATGTATAGTATCTGTGTGTTCTTCCAGCCCATTTCAGAAGAAGTTGAATGATGGCAAGTTTGGAAGTGTGTGAGTGTGGGCAGAGTGCTGGTGTTGGAATATTGAAGGACTCCAGGAGTTGAGTTTGTTTGGGCATCATACTAATACTACTTCCAGAAGCCTAAATGAGAATGTTTAAACAGCAAAAGCAGCCAGAAAACAACTTGACAATATTACTATGAATGGTGATGCCATTATCAAAATTTTTAAATTTTACCTTTATTATGCACTTAAATTTTAATTTCTTTTTGTAAATAGTACGTACAATTCATGCAGCTAGCTATATAAAACTAGATGACCCTTCAGAGCTGCCTGTTAATTACATAAACACAAATTAGGATAAATCACAAAAAAAGCTCTTGAAAAATGTCCTTAGACAATTATAACGATTTTTAAATCCTGTTAATTTTGCTTATTTTAAATAGTCTTGTATCCTGTTATACCACTATTGAGATTCATAGAGATTCACACATAAGCTAGTGTAGGCATAAGTCAGTGGGCAAATTGTTCAATGCTAACTGCATCTCCAATGTTTTTGATTTCTAGCATGCTTTCAAAGTAATGTGGGAATTATGGGAACAAAAATATTTCCTTAACATTGCTAAGAGAATAACCAATTTGGGTTTTTCCTATTTAATCTCTAATTGTATTGGGTTACTGCTTATTTTTCCTTTTTATAACCCTCTGTGCTGTTCGTGCCACTAATTTATAACACCATTCTATGATAAAGAACTAGTACATAAAGGACCAGTGTTAGAGAATTGGATAGGTTTTGCAGAGCTACACATCAAGATACATGCAGCTGCTATAAAAAGCCAAAGAAACTCAATTGCAATTTTATTGTCCAGTTTGATAGATTTCCTGCCACCTTTGTAGCAGGGAAGCTGTTTGTCACTGTAACCCTCTCCTCCAACAGCTGCACAGCATTTTATAAGCAGCAGTGGCTTTTCCAGCATAATTGCACTGCATTGGCTTCCTTGAACTCAGAATTTAGAAAGTGTGGAGGTGTGTGCAACCTTTTAAAGCCAAATTTCTTAGTATTACTTATGTATTTTGTTTAATTTCTGTTAATTTTTTAATGCTTTCCAGATATTTAACTGTTGTATACAAACGTGTTTAATCTGTTGCTCCTAGTTCAATGAAAATATTATTGGAAAAATTAAATCACAACTCCAGTTTGTTCTGACTGGCCAGTGTTGAATTTATGAAAGCATCTAAGAACTTCTGTTTTTTAAACATTGCAACCATGCTAACTAGACCTTAGATTTTATCTGTCTAGTCCTGTTACTTTTTACAAAGGACTGATGATTTGGGAGTTAATAATAGGAAACAAGTAAAGAATGGTGGACAACTTCCCTTTTTAAACTTTCAGCTTCTCCAAGATTAAAAGAATAAAATTATTTACACTTTATAATACACTCCTAAATTATCTGAGTGTTTTAAGCTACTGGGAAGACTAACATCTGCTTATTTCAGGCCCTTAAATATATTTTACTACTTAAAAGTTGATTCATGTTAACCTTTCTGTTAAAGAAAATACATTCAGGTGAAGAATGGTTTTTATTTTTAGTTTTTAGTAACTCGAGAAATTTTCAGTGAGTAAGACTCAGAGATGTTAATTAATATGTGTAAGCTGCAGTTCTGTTGCTGTTTAAGAGAAAAAAATTTATTCCCTGATCTTAATGATAAGTTTAATCTTAAAATGTTAATAGAAGGGCTTTGCAGTACAGTGTATTTCTAACTAATTGTCAGTTTTCAGTCCAAAGTACAGTTGTAATAAACACTGTTAGTGTTAAGTAATTTTGTATATTCTTTTGTGCCCTGCCTGTTTAATTTAAAGTGTGTGGGGGAGCCCCAGAGCATTTCTGTGTGCTGTGTTTGCCAGGTTTTCATCACTGTCTGATGAGGGAAAACTGGCAAGAGCTGCAAAGATTGGGTGGTGGAGGAGTTAATATATGGTGGCAATTAAAAAACTAATTTGCAGAGAATGTGACTCAGTAGTTGTAGAAGGTAAGAGGCCATTGGAATCTGGAGTCCGAATCCTGTTGGCATCCAGGATTGGTTTAGGATGGTTTTGTCTGGTTTTTATCCCTGTCATGAGGGCAGGAGGGTCTCCCACAGCAGAAATCTTCATCTCCCAGGGAATTTTGAAGGCTTCAGGTGTTCTTCAGTCCTCTGAAAAATGTATCTGCATTGCCCTGAGGGGAAGCAGAGGTACCTGGCCCAGAGAGTCATTGTCCCACTGCAGGTTTTTGGTTGTCACTTGAGCCCAATAGGTCAATGAAGCAAAGCTGGGAAATCCCTTGAAATTATTCAATATTACATTCATTCTAATGGTGTAAATAGTTACTTTCAATAAATATTATTCTACATAGAAATGATTCTCAACTCGTCACCTGAGTTATGGAAAGCAGAAGGAGCTTGGGGACTGGAATGTGTGCCCCCCTAGATGTGTTGTGGTGAGGCAGTCCCTCACCTTTAAGAGGTGTTTCCTTGTCAGAGCTTCTTTTGTATCAGGTTTGTGGGAAGGCTTTTCTAACCAATGGCTCCAGGGAGAAGAAAGTATTTTCATTGTTCAGCAGGCAGAGATGTACACCAGTGATGGGCTCTTACACATGCAGTGTATGGTTAATGGGGAGCTCCTCCATCTCGTTATTCACTTGGTTTGAGGGAGTGCAGTGTCATGAGTAAAGCTGCAGGATGCTAACATTTGACTAATCCAAGCTGAAAGAAATGGGGATAGAACAGAAGGGAGCAAGGTAAACTGAGAATTTATAAAGCAGGCAAAAACCTTTATAATGCTGAAGAGAAGCCTTAAAAGATGAGTGTAATAGAGATTTGCTACTAAGTGCCAGAGCTCTCAAAAAGAAGAATTACAGAAACATTTGCAGTGGAGAGAGCTGGTGCATAAAGAGGCAAGTAGCTCTGAAATAGTCTTCCTGAGTAAAAAAGACTTGAGAGAGAGGATTCTCATCTCTATGACTTGGTATTAAAAATCACTAGAAGATGGGACATGCGTCTGCAGTCTCAAGAATTGTGGTTTTTTTTGCTGTTGCTGCAATTTGAAGCAATCCTCCTCCATAATTGCAGCTACCCCTGTTCACATTGTGGGGTCTGAATTAGGTCTCCTGGCCATGATTTGAAAAGATGGATCTGGAGTCTTTGCTGTAGGGCTGCCAACAGTATGTGGAGATACTGGAAAAGGATGGCAGAATTGAGCAGCGCATAAATCTTCTCATTGGGCATTGCAACAAAGGGGTGGCAAATGCTGAATTTAGTTACAGAATATTTTTGTTAATAGCTACATGTCCAATGTGTACAGGATAGGGTTTGAACTGTAGGAATGGTGGCAGGGATTGAGGTAGTGAGAAAATACATACCTTGAGACAATTGTGCTCATGTCTTGCATTTTAAGTTCATTAAAAGCAATAATTTCCTTAGTGAAAATGAGCTAATACATGTTCAGTATGGAGTTTGAATTTGATGATGTAACAATAAGCTATACCTTGACTTGAGTTTAAGTAAAATGCTGCTGGCATACATAAAATTCTCCCTCTGATAAGCAGACTTTTATGAGTTACATTGACTAGTACTTGCTTTCTTATTCTAGAAGTTTTTTTTTTTTCTCAATGTGAGTGAAAAGAAAAGACAAAACTATTGCTGCTTAGGTGAAAATGCAAAATAGAGGAACATGAAACCATGTTGGAACAGTGGTTTCTCCCCACCTTGGACATCACTGAATGTGTTTCTGGTG
>PYHW01010582.1:8917069-8927211 GCA_013186435.1 Turdus rufiventris | reverse complement strand
AAATTAGTTTTGATATCTCTGATAGTGCTGTCTCCTGTCTAAGTAGGCCTGTTTGTGCTTGGAGATTGGATTACACTTTTGAAAGAGTAGAGGAGAAGTGGAAAAAGCAGGTCAGTAAAATCCTAGTTAAGATTTAAAAAGTTGTGATGCTTTTTGGAATTATGAAGAGTTTATTCATTTATAATGAAGAGTTTATTTAAGCCATCACAGGAGCTGGTTTGTGCTGAGCAAACTCTATAAGGAAACAGCAATATATAGAATTGTCTGACCTGTCTGGCAAGATACTCCCTTTCTCTCTCTACTCTATGAAATTGCCCACCTGAAAATGGAGAAAAAGGCCAAAATCTTAATGTGTAGTTAAAATATTTTCTCTGTGTTTTTTAATGCAAATGTCAATCATCTTACCCTTTCTCACTGCTGTATGCTAATTTTGCTGCTTGGTAATTAGTAAATGTTGGATGTCAAATTAAGTTAAAATTAATGGCAGAGGCAAATGTTGCAGTTATTAGCTCACAAGTGTCTTCAACTGGTGGTGTGTAGAGATGCATTCCAAGCATTGCAGACAGCTATGGATTAACTATCAAATGATGGTGAAGATTAATGATTGGCCTTTTAGCTCACTAATTTAGAACAATTTCTGGTAATTAATTTTGTATTATCAGCTTTACAGTTGCAAATGCCTTAAGGAAAATAAAAAATTACTTATGTGCATTTAAGATTCTTTAAGGTAGCAGTTGTCTTGTAAATTGTTGCATGCTTGCAGATCCTAACGTTTAATCTTTAATACCTTTATGTGCTCTGTGCACTTGCTTTTAGTAATAATTCCTACTTAATTTTGCATTTTTTTGTTGGTACTGATTTTGTTAACCTTAGGTATTTTGTTTTGTATGTGTAGTTTGGCTTTGTGTACTTGTGTGCTTCATAAATGCCGCATCAGGCAATAGAAGTTGTGGGGGAAGAATTGTCTGGTGCCTCCATTGTAGTGCCACAGTTTCTTGGTTTCCTGTCAAACCAAATTACAGATTGATACAATGATCAGAAGTGTTTATAGAGCCTTGTTGAAAAGTTTGGTTTTACAAAGCAAAATTTCTGAAATTTGTGTCCTTTCTTATATAAGGAACCCCTGGACTCAAAATGAATGTTAGAAAAATACTGTTTCATTTGGTCTCTCTGTGCCTTGATATTTTAAATTGAGTTTTATTTAAAGGACAGTATTTAATACATTGTAACATGAATTCTTGTTGATATGTATGGTCAAAGTACAAAATACTTTTTTCTTCTTTGCGTGGATTTTGTTTTTTTCTGGGGAGGGATGTTTTCCTTTAGTTCTATACTGCCTAATTTTCTTCACCAGTGTTTCTCTCCTTAGTTTCTTGCATTGTTCTGAAAGCAATAATGCCCCCCACATGCTCTTTTTAGCAAAACCCTAAAATAAAATAATTTATAGATCCATTGGGAGAGATGGATGAACTTTAAATCTTTTAATTCATTCATTCACACCTTTTTTTTTTTTTTTTTGGTCCATAACTGAATGAAAACTAGTATGGGAAAACTTTTTAAGTAAGCTGAGTGAGATATCCCAGTTCTGTTTCTAGACTCAGGTTTCAATTAAATAAACTTGAATGAACAATATGCTTCAGGTCATGTTAAAATAGTGCATTGCTCCTGCAGTGCTGTAATATACTTCACTGATGGAGAAAATAGTATGTTAAAAAGCTAATATTGATAATATTGATATCAGAATCTGCCAAAAATACTTTTTGTCTTTGCTCTTTTTTTTCTTATCTCTGATTTGTTAACTGTGATTTCTAATATCATTTTAGTCTGAAAAAGTATTTTTTGACTTCTCTGTGTCATCTTAAGGGAAGATATTCCTACTGACTAATTATCACTTTGAATACCATGTACATGGAATTTTTAGATGAGATCCAAATGAATGAGCTGAGTATAAGGAAATGTGTGCTTGTGTCTTTAGTGGAATGCATTGCTCAGCTTTGCCAATGGAAAATGTTTATGATACAGAAAAGGAATTTAAAATAACAGCCCTCAGGTGGAGCTTATGTTGGGAAGATTTTGTGGACTGAGCTTACAAATAAATAAACACTTGTTATAGAATATAAATCTAAATCCTAAATGGAAAGGTATGGATAAACTAAATTTTGTAACAGTGAAGTTAGTCTAGTGATATTTTACTTTTTAAAACACAACTATTTACTTGGGCAAATGAGTTTTATTAGTGTGTATATAAAGATTTTTTTCTATCTGGAATTTTTTTAAATACCTAGAAACAACAATAGTATTTACTGCTGAGGAGTAGAGAAGTCTATTTACTTTAATCAGTTTACTTTTTCTCAGGCTGAGATGGGGTGAATAGCACTCATCAGAGGAAATGTCCTCTGGAGAATTTTAGGTATCATTTGGGGATCCGCAGGATTTTGGTTTTAGGTGCTTCTCTCTGCTCTCTCTTTCTGAGATTGTACTTCCTGGTGTAAAATTTTCAAAATTTTATGTATTTTTGTGGATTTTTGAGCATTGTGAAGGTGCTAAAAAGATGTGAAAGCTCTGCTACCAGTCACAGCCTCCCCTTTCACAAAAAAACTGAGGTTTTCAAATCTAGTAATTGTGTGGATCTTATGCTTAAGATGCCCTTTGGATGAGTCTAGTTGGGATTTTTTTGACACTGGCTTTACTTTTACTTCCTTTTTGCCAGGAAAACCAGGTACATGTAAGGAAAACTTGCTGTCAGTTGAAGGGATATCTAATATGCAGGGGTTTTTAGTGAAAAAGACAGCATCCGATATAAATTTGTGATTTGAGCATTGATTTTGGTTTTGGTTTTTTGTTCCCCCTCCCAAGAAAACAGTCATTCATATATAGTTTTTAATGTCCTTTGAACTCTGCTCTTTTAGGTAACTTTTGAAATGCACAAAGAGAGTCTTTCCCAAATGTACAAGGAGTACCAAGGGAAAGGAGGTGAAGGGAGTGGAGTATGTTCTTCAACTCCAATTAGAACAATCTCTGGGATTAGCAAGGAAGCTGAAACCAAGGGACAACAACAATCTTTGGAGTTAAAAGAAAATGCTACTGCTCCTTCCTGTGTTACTGATGGTGATACAGAGTGCAGAACTGAAAAGGAAGAGAAAGAAAACTCATCAGATGGTGGCCAACAAACTCATTCGGTGTCTAATCATAAGGAGGAATTAGAGGAAGAGGATATGGGTACTACACAGGATTTAAAACCAGTGCCTTGTGTGGAATTGTCTCCAGAATCAGAAACAGTGGAGCCCAGTGTCTCAGAAATCAGTACTGGAATAGCTGAAGCGATTGAAGATTCTAGCAAAGCTGATGAGCTGGTGGAAGAAACAGGTGCTTCTTTAGCCATGCAAACTCCTGTGGAAGGAGAAACTCCAAGTCCAGAAAGACTGGAAAAAGTAGAGGTGGAAGATGAAGATGACTTTGTTGATTTGAAAGATGAAAGTAGTTTGTCTTTACCTTCAGAAGAATTTGCAGAAGGGAACAAGGAATGTGGCTCTAATGCAAGTGAAGTGACAAAGCAGGAAGAAACAACAGAGAAGCAGCCTGAAAGTGGGCTTTTAAAATCTGAGGGTACTGAAGGTGTGCATGAGAAGAAACAAGAACTGCCTTTGCCAGAGACGGTGAGTTCTGAAGTTCCAGAAGTAGTAACTCAGCGGGATTCAAGAGGACAAAAGAAGCTGAAGGAAGGAAATGTAGTTACTAGTGAAACTAAAAGAACTGTGGAAAATGCAAGTGCACAAGTGGCAGAGCCTGCTGGAGCCTCTGACAGAAGAATTGCCAAGCTTGATGTTTCCAGTGTAGCATCAGATACAGAAAGACTGGAGCTGAAAGCTAACTCGCGTCTAGAAGCGCCTCTGCCCTCCAGATCCATGCCTGAGGTAAATTCTACCTGTCCTTAATCTGTCTAGCTTAAAAATAAAAGGACGTTTTTTAAAATGAATTTTTTGAGAAAGCATACCTAAACATTCTGGGGATTATAATGTGTGTGATTTTTGTGAGTTATTGATAAAATAATTTTAACCCTGGATTAAAAAGCTATTATTAATTTGTGTGCTGAGAAGTCTCCAAGATTTTTATACATCCACATATGACTGCTGGTATAAACTGAGTATTTGGCTAGATGGACATGTCATCCTACTTTTTTTGTACAAATATAAATTAAGACTAGGCTTCTGTTGTGTGCTGCAGTGTTCCACCCCTCTAGTCTTTAGTTTCTAATCCAGTTTTTAATGGTTGAATAGTCATGTCTCTGAGTACTTCCCTTCTGCAGAGATACCTCTTAATGGATGCTCTTCAATCTGCACCATTCTTCCTTAAAGGAGGAAAACCACTGTCTACAGCAACATGTTCTCCCCCCCTGGTAAGGTTGGGTGGCTGCTTGTGAATACCTAGACCAGCAGGTGTGGTAGTGCAGCTGTAGCCTAGTTTGTAGTTCTGGTGTATCCATTAAATAGCCTTTTGTGTAATAGTTTTAGTTATATTTGGAACCATGTACACAGTCTGGACTTGTTGGATATCTAAAATCTCAAGTCTGTTAAATGCATTTCAGCATGTACCGCGGGAACTAATAACCAGAGTGTGTGTTTTTGTTTTGTTTTCTTTTTTGACTGCATTCAGCCCTCGAGGCAGCAGGTTTCCTCAGGACAGGAGCTGGCTGCTCCATCAGATGGGCAGAGGAGGGACACGAGGTCATCTGTGTTCCGTATTCCCGAGTTCAAGTGGTCACTGATGCACCAGCGCCTGCTCACAGACCTGCTCTTCTCCATAGAAACTGATATTCAAATGTGGAGAAGGTACATCCTGTGCTTTATGGGAATGATCCAGTCTGGGTTCTATTATAAGGGGCTCATTGACATAGACTCATGGACATCTGGTGTTCTACTCATTATTCAATAGCTTGACTTATTTTGTGACCTATGCCAAATTATTCTCAGATTTCTTTTTTTTTTTTTTTTTTTAAGACTCTTTACAGGCATAAATGTGTATTGGTTCAGGGCCTGCACACAGATGTGGACTGTAATCCTGGCTACATATAAGTCAGTGGCAGTCTTGCTGTTGATTTTTATTCAACCAAGATTTTAATTTTCCTGATGTATTTAAGAGCCTGTGTCTTCTATTCTTATCTAAATGTGGATAAGGAATAGTATTTCTTGCTTCTACATTTACACACACTGAGTTGCTGCTTTGATGGGGTTCTGTGAACCCAGAGATGTTAATTTGAAGATTAACTTCTAACAAGGATCTGGAACTTAATAATGAAGATCTTTGAAAACAGCAGTAATTTTGTGCTTTAATTTTAAGGTTGAATAACTGAAATGAGAGGGGTGTCCATTGTTAGCTTGTAGTAGTGAGTGTCAAATTTAAATTGAACCTTATAGCTGTACTGACCTGATAAAAAGGAATGTCAGGATGAAGAAACAGAGTAGTTAAGTGATTCAAGCAATTTAAACTGAAGTGAATTTTTGTCTGGCTATAATTTTTAGGATATGTTTAGGTTACCCTATCAGGACATCTGCAGGTACAGCTAAAATATATTTCTATTTTGGCCTCTGTTTTGGAAAGTTTTGTTTAAGTTTTTGTGGTTTGTTGATTTTTAATTTCTCTGAGAAATCATTGGTATTTGCTTTAGTTTTCCAAAGATTTAAGTTCAAATCTAACTCGCTGTTGCAGAAGACTTTATTCTGTTTCCTGGTACAGTGACTTTTGCTAGCAAGCAGTCCTAGACCAGCCTATAATGTATCTTTAAACAAATGAGGACTAGCAGTCATCTTGCTGTTTTTAGCAGCCTGTGATCTTGAGCAGTTTATGAACAGCAAGGAAATGTAGTTTTAGGTTTAGATTGAGATATATCAGTTGGTCCTTACAGTCAAGTGTTATTTGCTGCCCCACTGCTAAGTGTCTGGTTTTAGTTTTGCAAAAAGAGAAATATGTTAAAATACACCAAAAATAAAGGCCTATTCTGAATGTGTTTTATTTTTTTCCCCATTTTTTAATTTTTGGACAGCCATTCTACAAAAACTGTGATGGACTTTGTGAATAGCAGTGACAATGTGGTGTTTGTGCACAACACAATCCACCTCATCTCTCAAGTGATGGACAACATGATCATGGCCTGTGGTGGTATCTTGCCATTGCTTTCTGCTGCCACATCTGCTACTGTAAGAAATTCCATTTTTATTTGAAAATCCCTCACTTGTGGGAGGATGCCTTTTTTCATGGAATGTATTAATTATTATATCTGTCCTTTTGGGAAATGGGAAGTGCATGTGGGGTGTTTCCACAGGCATGTCTTTCCTCCCTTTGCTGCCTCCATTCTTTCCCTAAGATAAATTAGGTGCTTGCCTTCTTTGCCCGAAGACAGAAAAAAAAGTTTCCTGCCTTTGTTGCCCCACAGTGGTCTGGAATGGGATTAAATCCCAATACTAATGATTGTTCCTAGAATATGAGTAATTATTATTTTTGAATGTGACTGATAGTGGACTTCCAGCACACATTTTTCTTCATTTAGCATGCAGGAATATTATCTTTGTGAAGAAGTAAATGTTGCTTTCCATTTTTCTCTGTGTAGCATGAGTTGGAGAATATTGAGCCAACTCAAGGACTTTCAGTAGAAGCATCTTTAACATTTCTCCAGAGATTAATCAACCTTGTGGATGTGCTAATTTTTGCAAGCTCTCTTGGTTTCACTGAAATTGAGTCTGAGAAAAATATGTCATCTGGAGGAATTCTGCGACAATGTCTTCGTCTGGGTAAGCAAATAAGACCACTTAATGAGCATAGGAGCTTGCAGAAGTAGTTAGCAGCTTTATTTTTTTTCTGTCCCCTTGTTTTGTTAAATCAAGATTAAATGTAGTTTAATTAAGATCTGTTACAGTTTTACTGTGTTCTGCAATGCATGCACATTATATATATACGTTCCTCTCTAAAAGTTTAAATCGTATAAGTTAAGTTTGGTAGCCTGTTTTCATTTTATCTATGAGGATATTTCTTTTACCAAAGTTCCCCTAATAATCAAGGCTGAGAATATAGCAGCTTTAAGCAAAGTAATCTTGTACTGTATAAAGAAATGAACCTTTGCAATACTTAGATAAGAGGTTGAACACTTGAGGGTCAGTATATGAGGGTATGGTGAAAACTGGAAGTGTGAATTTCTGAAGGGTTCAAATTGGCAGTAATTGTATCCAGTTGTTACAGTTTGTTTAGTTCAAATTAGATTGAAAGAAAATGGTCAAGTACCTAAAAAAAGTAACAAATATTCTGAAAATGAGAACATATGAGATCATAGCGGGACCCCAGATATTAATACAGGAGGAGAGAATTCATGCTTTTTTGCATGCTGTAGGACTTTTTGTAATGAAAAGTTTAATTTGCATGAGTGCCAGAGCAGCTCAGAGCCTCAACAATAACTAGCCTTCCTCTCCCTTTCTAGGCAATTAAAACTTTGTGCAGGTAGAACAAGATTTATGGGATGCAAACAGGTATAGAGGTGGGGTAGTTCTTTTTTCCTTTGAAAATAAATATTAGAAGATGAAACAGGGCACAAATGTGCAGCTAAAAAAAAAAAAAAAGGTTGTGTAACTTCAGAACTTTTAGTCCAAGAGTAACAAGAGTATTGTGAAGCAAACGTTGCCATTTGTTTCACTGGTGTATCACTTGTCTTCTCCCTTGAAAGTTTGTGAAATTTAGCTGTCTTCACCCTACCCACCCCCTGGTTGTATGCATGGTAAAATTGCAGTGAGGGATGCTCACTTACTCACTTTCAAGTATCCATTAGATACAGCATATATGTTCTAATAGTGTAGCATTCAGTATTAGTTATGAATAATTAAAGAAATTTTGAACATTGTTCTGCAACTTTCTAAAACTTACGGAAGCAAAATATTTTACTAATGTATCTAAACTTTTCAGTTTTAAGTGATAAACAGAATTCTATTACACATTTCTGTAAGGGAATATAGAACAACACTATTTCTCAGAATGACTCTTAATGTTTCTTTTCCCCTCAAGTATGTGCAGTAGCAGTAAGAAATTGCTTGGAGTGTCAGCAGCATGCGCAGATGAAGCCTGTTGGAGATGCTGGGAAGAACCAAAAAACAGTTCAAGGCTTTACAGGATCAGCAAAGTCTGCAGCAAAGGCAAGTTTAAGACCACATTTAGAAACAGAAGTGAATAATGGTTGCTCTGTACAGAGGAATAAGTTTTTAAATTTGTACCTGCACCACTGATATTTTAACAGACCTAAAGTGTGGTAGCTAGAAATTAAGTCTGTCCCAAGAAATGGCCTTTTTTTTTCTCCTTTAAAGATGAAATGCATATCTAATCTTTCTGCTCTAGTTATGGCAATATGGCATACAGTGGGTGAATGTACACACTTAATGATTCTTGGTATAATGCTTTTAAAAACCAGATTTTAAACAGTTTTTTTTTTTTAATAGAGTCCTGTGGACATTGTGACTGGTGGCATTTCTCCAATCCGGGACCATGACAGACTTCTGCAGGATATGGATATTAATCGCCTCCGAGCAGTAGTGTTCAGAGATATAGTAAGTAAATAATGTCCTGTTCTTTTTAGCTGCTTTTCTGCTTGTATCTGTTTGCTGAATGCTTCCTCTGTGTTACAGTTTGGCTAAATTGGATTTACAAAAAGGGAATACTGCTCACAGTAATTAGGAACTCATAATACTCTGCAGCTATTGTAGTGTTTGGGATTAGAAAGGGGGAGAGGTGAAACTCAACTGTCTCCTGATCTGGCTCTTTGTGTTCCTAAGAATTGATTATGTGGAATTTTGCCTGTTGTATATTAATTATATTATGTTTAGTACAAATATGTACCTAGCCAATCTGTTTATGTATTGCAAACATGCTTATACATTTTGAAAAAGTCACAGTCTTCTAGCTAATTAGAAATTAGAGGTCATCTCTAATTCCTTAACTTCCCCTCAGAGGAACCCATTTGAGTGCATGTGCTGTAAGTATGCATATGTTTTTTAGTCTTGAATTGACTAAAAATATCATTGCCCTGTGTCAGCAACTTTATAGCTGATATTGAGGAAATTGAGATTGATTGCTTGAAAGAAGCACCTCTGTAAGCAAATACAGCAGCTATAATGGCTGTGAGTCATTGGTGGCCACAAGCCTGGACACCACAGCTTAGTTTACAACAATTGGACTGTTTAGCAAGTATAATGATTTATACAGTGACTTTTTTTTCTGTCCAGAAAAGTGAAGGATTTTGAGTTTTATCTTTAGTAGTTATTGATTGAAGGAAGCTTCTTTCAACCGCTACTTCAGTATTAGTGTGGAAGAGAGGAACAGAAGTGATTCCTCCATACTGGGGGCAATTAAAGTATTTCTAATGATTCCTTCAAGCACATTTTGTGAACCTTTTTCTATAAAACAAGCCACCAAAACAACACCCACCCACAATATCTGCTTTTTTTTGCGTATCTAATCCATCAGGCTCTCTGTTTCACAAAAAATATAGGATGATGCAATAACTGATTTTTGGCTAAGTTGAGCTGTGGGGGAAAAGTAGAGTTTGAAAGACCTGGTTGGGAGTAGTTTTTGTCTGAGCTGTTTACACTTGCTTCTAAATGTTTTATTTGCATGCAGTTCCTTGCATTGTATCCAGCACTTAGAACTGGGAGTGGCATAATTTGAATCTATGAGTTCTACACTAATAGATTCAACTCTGAACTCTGATGGAATCCACTTTACTCACCACTAGCAGTACATAAAGTGGTACATGAGCTTTATTTCAAGCAGTTCTTCAAGCATAGCTGGAAAAATAAGGAAGGATTAGTTCTAATTCACTGGATCATCATTTTATTAAGTACAATTAGAAACTGTCTTAATATTCATCTAGCAAGAAAATTCTTTATAATCATTACCATTGTAGGTGGCTTTCTTCAATCTCACACTGTATTCTGTGAAAGGTAAAGTTTTGAGTCAAGAGGAAGATAGGCTGTTGTTTTTTAGTGCAACAGATAGGATCCACCTATGTTACCTGTTCTTAAGAGAAAGCTTCTCATAAACATCTCCCAGAATAACTTGTTAAAGAGCTCTTCAAGGAATAAGGGGCTTTGATGGGCTCTACAATTGTGATA
>PYHW01010582.1:8886940-8917019 GCA_013186435.1 Turdus rufiventris | reverse complement strand
CAAATACTCCATTCTTCTGTGACCCAAAAGCATATGAAATGTTTTTCCCTTTGGTAGCTAGGCTAAATCTTAATGTCCAGTTTTCCCTCTGTTTCACTAGGAGCAACTGAGTACTCTGGGGAGGAACCTGGCATAGTTCATATTAAGATTTGTTTTCAAGGTTTTCTTAAAATCTCTTCATAAAATTATGGCTGTAATGCAAATGCATATTGGTCAATTCTTGTTTAAATTATATGTAGTAGATTATATCCATCTGGACCATCTGATAATGAAATAAAACCTTAACACTTGTTCTGGAATTTACTCCTTTTCCTTCATCAATATATTCCAGTTATGTAGAGTATACTTGCAAATGCTGTTAATATTTTGGCATTTTTGAGGAAATGTAACAGGAGAAACTCCTGTGAATAAAGGAAACCTAGACCCTACACTAATTTAAAACATGAATTCAAAACACACAACCTTAGCCAAAGTTGTCATATAAATGAAAAATGATAGGATTAGTGCCACTTGAATACAAGTGCTGTATTCCTTTGCTTTATAGGTGAGACAAACTGTGACTAGAGAGAATTGTTCTTCCATTGCTGACATGTCAGCTTCCTCTTGTTCTGTTTATGGTAGTGCTGGGCATACTTCACAGAAAAATAAAAATGCTGCTGAAATTGTAATGGAAAAATCTCTGTGTGTCTGTTTTTTTACAGGAGGATAGTAAACAGGCTCAGTTTTTGGCTTTGGCTGTTGTATATTTTATTTCTGTGCTCATGGTTTCAAAATACAGAGATATACTGGAACCCCAGAATGAAAGACGACCACCAAACCAAAGCCAGTCACTCAAGGAATCAGAAAATGAAAACAATGAGACTCCTGCTGCAGGTGAACCGTTAATTATTTTGCCAAATGAAATAATGTGGCTTAAAATGCTGTAGAAATCTTCTTTAGGACCAATGTTGTGAATGCTTCTCTGTTAACAATGACCTTAAAGCGTGTTTTCTGTTCTTTTGGTATGAACAGTTGTGGAGAACCCATCTGCTGCTCTTGGTGCTTCAGCCTCTACTGAAGATTCAGAAAGTACAGCATCTATGCAGAGAAGGGATTCTGGTCTTGGGGAGGAAACAACTCCAGCACAAACAAACAGTTTGGGAGGTGCTGCTGAAGCAGGAGCTCTGAGTGTCAGTGCAGGCCCAGATGCAGTCAGTGAAGTCTTGTGCACACTCTCCTTAGAAGTCAATAAATCTCAGGAGGGTGGAAGTGAGACAGGAACTGAAGACAGTAAGTCTGTGGCTTCTGTGCCAGCTGCAAAAAATGTCAATGTGAAGGACATCTTGAGAAGCCTGGTGACCACACCAGCTGATGGGACTGCAGGGGATGCTGCTCTTCTGCCACCAACCTTCATTGGAGTTCTTGGTGATGGAGCTGCTGCTCAGCAGCCTGTGCAGTTCCATTCCTTTGACAGGTAAGGTAGTATCTGAAATACTTAATTTGATTTTGCTTGAGGTATTTGTAAGGAGCAGGAAAACCCACACTTCACCAGAACTACTAAATGTAGTGCTGTCAGATAAGGATTGCTGTGCATATTTAGTGGGCTTTAAAGAACTCAAGAAACAAAGTAGACTTTAAATAGCTTAACATAATGACATGTAAATTAGCAGGTGTATTCATCACGAAGTTGTATCTAACTTCTTCTATTGTGGGCCTACAAAAGAATACCAGCTTACTAAATGGTTCAAAAACAATGGAGTAATCATCTGGGTGTCCTTCTACATAGACAATACTCCCCTACTCATTTGGAAAGGTAGATTTGTGTTCTGCCTTCTGGTGCCAAAGGCCTGCTTTAACTCTTTTCATTATTCTTTTGATAGATATTATCCCTAAGCTGTCAGATTTGCTTTGTTGTAACAACTTTTTGTTTCATTGTAATAAATGTCTGCATTTCTTAGTACTCAAATGCTGCAGTGAATTCAAAAAAGGAGAATTCCTGCTTTTTTCCTTTTGGGATGAAGTCACTCTTTCCTGATAATAATTTTAATGTCCCTTATGTCTCAGTCTCATTAGCTCCATATCTTTTCCCAAGCACAGTAAATTAAACTGGTTTTTACGAGACTTAGAGCCTTTTACATCTTTGGGATTCCTAGCAACTGCAAAGAAAACAAAAAATAAAAAGAATCCTGGTTATTTCCAGAAACCCTGCAGTCAATCTGGTGCAAGGGGATCCCTTGTTACCATACCAGTGTCTGATCCTCTCCCGATTCCCAAACTTTCTCTGGCTCTGATGTCTTTGCAGTCTGTGGCTGCCTTGTTCAAAATGCCAGCTGCTCCACGAGAGGAGTGCAGTGGTGCCAGGGGTGTGGGTTCAGCTGTCACAGCCTGCCTGCTCCACTCCCACTCCCTTGTCCCTGCTGGGGGAAGAGGCAGTGGTGTCTGGCCAGATGAGACACAGATGGGGTGTGCAACCTTTGCAGTCTCAGGGTAAATACCGTGTTCTCCTTGTGATGCTGAACAGGAGGATTTGTTCTGGGAGCAGGAGGAGGATAGAGACAGAAGAGGAAAGTGGTACAAGTGGGACACTGAGTTAGAATTTGCCAAACCTCTCTCCTCACTGCTGCCCAAGTGCTTTTGGCACTTCCCCTTCAAAGCCTCTCATTGCTCTGTGCTGCAAGTGAGAAGCTGATGTCAAATAACAGTGTTTTAGTCTGTGAGCGGTGCTTTTGTCTCATGAAATTCTAACTTCATTGCTGCATGGTTTCAGCCACACAAATAACATTTGTCTGGAGATCTGGTACAGAAATGACTGTTTCAGTTAAGAATTATTTTTTAGTTATTGTGGACACCAAAGGTTTGTGGTGCTTGTGCTGATTTGAATTGGTGTACAGGAGGTTAACTAGACAGGAAGTAATTGGGCAGCCCTGCTGGCTGACATAGGTAGATTACACCTACAAAACCTTATCACAGGAAGCTGTACAATTAAATTTGATAACATGTACACTAATGAAATACTGGGCATTGATAGCAGCCCTGCTGTCACTTGCAGTTCTGTGTTCTTTTTCCTGTATGGTTACGAATTCATTCAAAAACAGCCGAAAAACTCCTTTAACACACCTTTTGTGGTGTTTTTTATAAAGTGGATTACTAAAAAGTTGAATTACTTGCTGTTCTGCCCTTTTACTTTTGCGCCGCCCCACGGACACAGTTCTGTTTGCACCTCCAAAGTGCCTGACGTCTGTAACAATTTTTAACATTCTTTCACTTAATCTTGATGTCTAATTACTGCCTTGCTATTGAAAGCAAGTTGGTCTGATGAAGGAATATGTACAGGGGAATGAATGGGTTAAAGCAGTAGGCAGCACTATGCTTCTGAATGGAAGAGCAGAGTTTTGTAGGGTTTATGTGGCTGTCTGGAGTGCTCCACAGTGATAACTTGTGGGCATTGCTTTCCAAAGATTTTGTGTTTAATAGGTGGGGATAAATATATGAGGAAAAGATCATGAAGTAGAATAAAATATTTTGTCCTTCAGCACTTTCATATGACCTCTGCATGTCAGTGGCTCTCTGCTCCTAGGCGGATTAATTTTTCATCTCCTTGGTTTTGTGGGTGTGTCTGGTAGACAAAAGTGTACTTAAAGATTTAAAAGTCTTATCTCTAATCAATTATGATCTGGTAGTGACACACACAAACTTCCATCTATGGTAAAATGTTGATATATGAAAAAGCATGCTGCTAACTAGCTAAAGTTAAAAAGAGAAAATAACTGTGGAAACATAAGAAGTTAAATGGACAGACAAGTTTCATGGCCACTTGAAGGTGACTTTATGTAGTGAGACTGCTTAAAATTCGAGTTTATGCTCTGAAATGACACCTAGTTACCACAGCAGAAAGGAATTGTGCCAGGGATAAAAAAACTGACACTTTTTATAAGAAACTGGAATGGAGCTGGAAATAACAGATATCTCTGTGCTGAGCAAAAACACTAAGTTATGTCGCAAAATTTTTTTTTGAGGAAAATGGACCTTGGGATGCTCTCTTCTGTGTCTGGTTTACATTTAATATATTGTTTGATGGCAAACACAAATTCTGTGAGGTTTTTTTTTTTCCCTTTTTAAAGGCACTTTGTTAAAAGTTGTTCCCATGTAGCAGTTTACCAGTAGGGTATCTCTGGGAATTTCAAAGCATCTCTCTGATCCTGCATTTATCTCAGGAATGCTGTGTCAGAAATCAAAACTCTCCTCATATCTTAAGGATTATCAACTTCCCAGCCATAGCTGGAGAGTATACAGTAACAGCTATGTGAGTGAAACCTTACTGAAAGGCTGCCAGGTTGCAAGCCTTTGCAAACAGCTAGGTGTATGTGTGCGTTCCCATGCCAAAAATCCACCCCTTATCTTATGGGAAGATACAATCTTGTGATTAGTGGGTGCCAGGGGTTTATCATGATAAAGTTCAAGACTTGCATTGGCTTTTTCCCAGGATCCACAGGGACATGAATTAATGTTCTGATTCCAGCGGGTCCTAAACCAGCAGTTTTCTTATTTATAGTAATCGTGTAGGAAAAGAGGAGGGGACTAATGCAAGCAAATTCAAATAAAATGGAAATAAAAATAACCAAAGCTTGGGATAAAGAGAGAGATGACATTTCAGTTAGTCTAATAAAACTCATAACCTGTCACTTGCCATTTTTACAGTATGCTTTAAAATAAAACCTCAGCTTCTGCTGCTCTTTGTGGAAACATTCAATAACCATGTCATTATGGGAAACTGATGCTGAGGGTTCAGAGGAATATAGGCTCTTAAATCATGATCTTGTACCATAGAGCTTGCATCTGCAGCTGTGCTGTAACTTGCTGAATAGATATGTTAATA
This sequence comes from Turdus rufiventris, assembly GCA_013186435.1. Taxonomy (NCBI): domain Eukaryota; kingdom Metazoa; phylum Chordata; class Aves; order Passeriformes; family Turdidae; genus Turdus; species Turdus rufiventris. The sequence continues at coordinate 8,912,164 of PYHW01010582.1, read as the reverse complement.
AGCTTGTTTATCTTTTTGGAGCATCGTCTGTAAGCTGCTTAGTTTGGCTCAGCCTGTGTTTACTCATTTGTCAGTCAGTGGTGCGCATATGCCTTTGTAGTGGTTGGTTGTGGTAATTTCAGTTAAATTTCATCTGAGTCCCTTTTTGTATGGGATGGATGCATCTTAGACTTCATTGATTTGGGCTTCAAATGCAAAAAGAATAAACTGTTTGTTGACAACATTAAACCTGCCAGGTGTTGGTAGAGACAGAATACGAGAGAAGAGAGTCCATAGCTAAAGTCACGTATGTGTGATGGAAAGCTCAGCTCTTTCAGAACACCAACAATTTGCATTCTGCAGGGACCAAAGAGGCAAAACATTTGAAGTCTTCTCCCTGCCAAGCTGATTTTAAAGTTCTCTTGCAAAATTGATTAATTCTTTCCATCATATCTTCTCTTCCCCTCCCTGCATCCTCTGATCTCTCATGGTTTTGAGTCTCTTATTCTTCCTTTTCTCCTTGAATATTTCAAGGGAGACATAAGTGAATGGGTATTATCCACAGACAGCAGAGCCCATAGAAGGACACTGACATGGCAGGCTGCTTTCCTGGCTCACAAAATAGAGGTAAAAATAAGTCTCTGATCCTCTTTATTGGTCTTTTGCTCCTTGCACATCCTTGCACAGGAGTCTTGCAGTGGCCATTGTTTTGGTAGCCTGGAACAAGGCTATTTTCTTTTGGTTTTGAATTAAAACCATTATCCTGTAGGTCTACAGACAAACTGTCACCTGCATTGCTTTTCAGTGCTAACAAAAAAACCAGCAACAACAACAAAAAAAGCCAAGAATTAAATCTGTATAAATTCTTGTATGTCAAGAGGAATCAGAGCTCTTGTAAGTATATTTAAATTACAGTGAGGTCATCAGTTTGGGCTGCCTCATGTTGTATTAGGAATATTTGATTTGCACCCAAGGAAAATTTGTAACTTGAGATATATTTAAAATGAAATGGGGACTTGGCCAACTTAATGAAAAGTAAATATTTGTGAAAATGCTGAAAGTTTAGGAGATGTAGGTATTTTCTATCTTTATACTAAAACAGAAGAATCAGTGAACTGAAACCAGGGAAGGGTTCAATAAGTAAATCCTCATGGAATTTGGCAGGATGGATCATTATTGCATAAGCCTTTGTCTGTGCTGGAAGTCAGTGTTCAGCTCAGTGGTCTGTGCTCATTCAGCGGTGAATAATTGTCTGCAACACGAAGACTTCTTACACTTCAGCATAATTGGGACTAATAACACACTGACCTTCTGGCTAAGATGTATTTATGGTGGCTGGTTCTCACTCTGCCTGGCCTATGTTTATCAGTTCCCCTGCTGTAAATTCTCATTTTAAACCTTAGATACTTGATTTTAAATGAAAACAGGCAAACATCTAATATAGTCATGTAAATGAGGCAACTAAAGTGTCCTTCTTGCTGTGGTGCTTGAGGTCTCCTTGAAAGAGACCTTAAGCGTATTTTTTGTGCAGTTTTAAAATTTTATTTATCCTGTAGCTGAAACCCAGTGTAATGGATGTTTTAATATACAAATGTAGCCCATAAATATAATTTAATTGATAACAATGTTAAGGAGTAAAATGGATTGATGCTTTTTTTTCATGTGATGCATCTGTGCCCTTATGTGAGGTTGCTTTATGTAGTATTCTGATAAAATTAATGCATGATTACAGATGTTTTGTAAAAAATTTTTGTAGATCTGAGGAAATCTAAAGCAGCTTATTGATGAATATTTTATTCATATGTGTAGCAATACTTTTTCAGAAACACTTATCAGTTTAGCTGCAGAAAAAGGACTGTCTTATCTGTGTACTCTTCACAAGGAAATGCCCTATTATTTAAGAGAAGTTGAAAGCACATTAATTTTTAAGACAGTTCTGACAAATTTACTTGATTTAATAATATGCTGAACACTTCATGTTTTCTATGTAGTTTATTTGCTACAATATTTAAACTCAATTTTCCACTGTCTCGCATTCTTCATGCCAGTTGCATTCATTTTTCTTATATTAGCATTTAAATAATCTTTTGAAAGAAGAACACAAAGGAACATTGGTAGCTAATGGAAAGATATTTCTTTGGGACACATTTGCAATTCCACCTAAATATTCGAAGAAAATATCAGTTTACTACCCCAGGAAGGAAAAATGTAGGAATTTCAGAACTTAAATAAAAAAACATGACTGATGTTTATGCTTCAAAAATCTTAGTTTGCTTTTCCAGTGTTGGTAAGTGTGAATATCTGTATGTGATTGCTGAGCTCTACTTTCATACCTTTGAGGAAGGCCTGGAAGTGCAAACTCCCAAAACAAATCCTGCAGCTGTAACATTGGTTGGTTGCCCTGTTGAAAGGGCATCCATGGCAATAAATGTGACATTACCAATACTGCAGCAGTTCACAGCTGTGAAGTCAGTATATCAGGATATTTGGGTGTTTTGGTTTGTGGTTCTTGAACTACTTTAAGGAATTTTTTTGCATCAGAAGGCCATGGGATCTGACTGGAAGACCAGGAGCATTCACAGTTTGGGGTTTTCTTGCATCATGCTTTTAAACAATATCCAACACTTCTTTTGGCTGTGTGCATCAGATTGACACAGCTTTTGCAAGGGACCTTCTATCCTCACCAGAAATACTGTTTATTTACTTTGGCTAAAAAACAGCATAATTTCAGGTGACTCTTCCAGATCACTATCTAAAATAAATTCTGTTTTGAAGTAGTCTGAGCTCTATGGTGAGGTGTTCAAAGCCTTTCTTTTCTTTCAAGGGTCCAAGGTCCAACAGGACCTTTTTGTTGTTGAATTTATGAAGTACGTTTGTTGAAGTCTTACTCTTTAGCTAAAAACTAGGGCTTCTGTTTCAGTGGGATGTAGTAAACAATGTGTATCTCTTAGAGAAGTTTGTGAGAGTCAGTCTGTGTCTTGTTTGAAGTGTGTGGTGACTCTGGAATACTCAGGCACTTCCCTGTGTCCTGTGTTTAAGGTGGCACATTCTCTTGTATTTTAAAGTCTGAAACCTGTGGTTACTCACTTTTATTCCTTGAATCAAAGCAAAAGGAATGATGTTAGTGATTAAAAAAAAATAAAAGCAACAGCTCTACTTTTCAACTGTGAATAGAATAAGTGCCAGATTTCTGGTGCTGGTAATCCAAGTATCTTCCTTGTAGTGAATGCCATTGGTAGATGCTGCAAATTATACTGCAAGTGACTGTTAGAATATAGTTCTTTTTTTATATCCTTCATGGAAAGTGAGTTACTGAAGGTTAGAGTAGCAGCTGTACATATGTACAGATTTGAAGGTGAGGAGATAGACAAAAGATCTGAAAAGGCAAGAAGGGACTGTTCTGGTCATTTACTGCTGTCTCTTGCAGCCCAGGAGGAAAACCCTGAAAAAGTCTTAATTCCTTTGCTTGAATGCACTTCTCCTTGGGTAGCTGTAGAGTCTGACAACTTGCTGAAACTACTCCCTTTACAGGAAGGAATGATAATCAGTAGTGTTGTATAATCTGTAGTGTTGTATAGTGCAGAAAGCTTCTGGAGCTGGGATTTCTTTTGCCTGCCCACATTGCTGGCTGCAGGTGAGCACTGGGGAGGTAACAGCTCAGTCTGCACACAGCCATCCTTGCTCCTGTGCAGTTCCAGAGCTGTCACTTGCCATGTGAGGAACTGCTTTTAGTGGTGCTAAATCCTACTCCTCTTCTAAAGCACTTGCTTGATCCTTCCAGCATGTTCATTTCTTGATTTTCATCTGGAAGAAGTATTTTCTAATAGTAAATTTGGTCAAAATTCTGCCACGTATGTGTTTTATTTTTAAAGGTGTGGTTCTGGTGTATTCTTTATGACTTAAATACCACCTACTTTGTAGTTCCTGGAGCTCTTAGTAGAGTCAGAGGGTAAAACCAGAACATTTAGAGGCATTCAGAGGACACACCCATTCTGATTTGATGTTTTGAGAGAATTCTGATTGGCTATTAGCCCTGGAAACAGAAAGCTTCTCTGAAGAACTTGCTTTTACCTTCAAGGTAATTCGATGTTTTCCAATTTAAAATTATTTACGTGAATTATTTATTTTGGAGCACAACTTATATGTGCCCAATTTCCATCTATATGTGCACTGAAATTTGTCACTAAACAATCTCCCAAATCCAATATATGGTATCCAATTTAATTGTCTGTATTAGTTAGCAGCAGATGAATGATTATTGCTGTAACTTAGTGAAAGTGCAAAGAAATTTTTCCACATCATGCACCGAGGTCTTATGAAATCCACCTGAATAGACACATATTTAAAATGGGAAATTATGAATTTTTGGGTTTAATATTATTTATTAGTATTTCTTGAGTTGGATATCTACACAGTAAAAGGACATAAAATCTCTAAAGAAATACACCTAGGCTTCAGTGCTGAATTTGAAGGTTGGAGAAATATCCCAAAGAGTGCAAATGTGGGTGCATTTGTACTCTGTAGACTTGTCTTCATTTCCTAACCCCTTCCAGGTGTTTGAATGTATGTTGTAGAATGGTAAGAACAATTTCCAGGCATTGAATGTCACAAAATGAGAGATCTCCTTCATACACGTGGGTGGTGCAAACTTAATTGGTAATGTGACAATAATTTAATAAATGCTCTAAATATATGACTTATTTCTTAGCCCATTGTTCATGTTTCAGGAAAACAGACATGAACATATGAGCAAAATTCATGGTTTAGGCACAATATCTTGACTTGGGGCTCAGGTGTTGTTGCTTCTATTTTTTTAGTGACTAGTTAACATTAGCAGTCACCCTTATAATGATATGACATGTACTGCCTCCAAGTATGGTGCCTGCCTACTCTGGCCATTGAGGAGGGCTGATTTAATCAGTGGTCTACCTTCTGTGACATCTTTTGACATGCTGTGATGGAGGAAGGGAGTCAAATAGAGTCCTTCTCTCCCCATTCCAGCAAGGACTGCTTCAGAAATATTTGAAAGAACTTCTTTGGTTGTTCTCTCACCTAAATTTAGGTCAAGTTTCTGAGTTACTTTATTTAGAAAATGAATATTTTAAAGCTATTAAGGGAATACTTTCAGTGTGTAGTTGTATTACTGTCAACAAAAGATGTGATTAAATAAATTGAATGTTGAAGATTTTCGGCTTATGGTTAACACCAGGTAATTAAAAGTAAGCGCTGCAGTGGGAGTACATTATATATCAGCCATACTCTTTACCTCATTAGCTGGGGTTTTGCATGTTTATGGAGCTAACTTGCAATTAAAAATGCCTTTAACGTATGCTTAACAAGGCCTTTTAGGTATTTGGAATGAAGCACTACAATTTAATTGAAATTGGTGTGGCATAAATACATGTCTTCGTAACGCGTCAGATAAATTTCCGTGCCTAACTTGTCGCTTTGCATCTCTTCCTCTGATGTAGTCTTTAATGCTGACTATAAGGCCTGACATTTAGCTTGTATAAAAGATGGAGGTTCTCTCTTAACTCAAAGGAATGCTTTGATTTGTTATATAAATAAAATTTGATTGGCAAGATCTACTTCAGTTCATGCCTTAGCCGTATTTTTAAGATGTGTGAACATTTGTGTGTGCGTGCAGATTGTGTTAGGATGTTTTTAGCTCTGGTATTTCCTCCTTCAATCAGTCTTCTGCTCTGCATTAGAATACCTGGAGTAAAAGACTGCCAATGCATCCTTCAGCACTATTTATTCACCTTGAAGTTGAGTACTGCCACATCTTTTGCAAATAGTTGCCTGAAGTTTAAAGCCAAATCTTTGGCAAACTGAGGTGCAGAGAAAATCCTCGTTGTTAAACCCTTACGCTGGTGATCTTCTAACTTTGTGATTTTAGACTGGGGTTCTGTGGAAGTGGATGAGTCATTAAAGTGTAGCATAAAAAAGTGTACCACCAAAAAGTGAAGTGTCCTCAGGTTAAGGTGTCTACAGAAGATGATTGAAAAAGGAAGTTAGGGAAGCAAAGGAACTTTTGCAGGATGTGGAAGTGTTGGTGGTAGATGTTTAAATAAACAGAGATCTTGTAGTGTGAGCCTTCACATACAGTATGATTTACTAACTTTTTGTCTTCACCTAGGAGTGTTGTTGTACCGACGAAGAAATCAAGCATTTCCTCCTCTACAGCTGCTATTGGTGCTCCCACAAATGCTGTCAGTGTGGTTTCTTCTTTAGATTCAGCCCAAGCCCCAGATTTGTCAGGAGAATCTCCTGGTGAGTAAGGAGAAATAAAACAACCTAAACATCAACATTGCTTCTGTTGCTTCTATTTATCTCACCATTCACTCTGAATACTAATGAAATAAAGACAAAATTACAAAAATAGTATTGTATTAGGAAAAAACCCCAATTTTGCTACAAATGCAACTATGTGAGCAATATTTGTCTTAATTTCAATATTTCTCACTGTTTTGATAGAACAATCATGCTGTATTAACTTGTATTAACTTTAACATTTATAAATATGGTGTATTCTAAAGATTTTTTTTACTATAAATTAATAATATGAAATGTAAGCTTATTTATAATTCTGGGGTGTTTGACTAGGGGTATATGTGTTAGTGCTAAGTAGAACTGGAAATTATATCCAAGTGTTTCCAATAGCTTTAGCCTGAGGCCAAAGTCAGTGTTGATGCTAAACTAATTGCTTTGGACAGTTTTTTCAGTGGGGACAAAATTGAGTAGGTTGTTTATAAGCAAGTGTTCCTTTGAACCCTTGGTCTCTCTGGTTGTCCTGTGTGAGATAAATGATGTTTAACCTTAAATGCCGTGTCAAAGGCATGCTTTTCTACTTAGCCATGTCTGAATCACAAGGCTGTGTAGGATCTTTGTGCCCACCAAGTTTGACTTCAAGACTTAGAAGTGATTTGTATCTTAGTCAAGGAAGTCTCAAGCTATGCCTGCCTGGTTATTGGTGGTTTTTTTCAATGTTTGACTTTCTTGCTTCCTGGTTTTGTGAACTTACATCCAAACTGCAAGGATTGGGGGGAAAATGTGGTCTGTTTCCATGTCCTCTCCTATTTGTGTATCTGGAAGGTATTTGTTCCCATCTTCAACTGCCCATTCCATTTCTTGGGAAAATAAAGGTTTTGTTCCAGTCATTTTAAAGGGAAAGAGCAGCTATTGAAATATATGGTCTTACTCTTTGTGAGTGAGACACATTTTGCTACCAAAGCTGCAGGAGGTAGCATTATATTAGTGTAGGAGTAGTATTTGAAGTAGGGGAATTAACTGTATTTTGAAATGCCACAATTCTTTGGGGAAGATTGGCTCTGAGCAGCTAATCAGTTTTATAAACAGTAAAACCTCACATACACTGAAATTGTTTAAAATAATTGTTAATTTGTTAACTTCTGACTGATCTATCTGGTTTAATTGTGGGTTTAATTACAATTATTATTACAATTGCTGAAGTAGGTATTCACTTGCTTTTAATAAAAACAAAACAGATGAACATTGATTTTTCAGATTTAGTCAATCTTTTAGGAACATATAGAACTAAAAAAAAGTGCTTCTGTGCCTGTAGAATGTATGAGAAATCCAGACAATAAACAATACTAATGTAGTTTGTAACTGTGTGACTTCCATCATGTCTGGAAGTTTTGGCAAAAATTGGACGTGTAATCTGAACTGATATGCATAAAAAGAAACTAATCAGGATTAAAAATAGACATGTTTAGACTGGCAATATAATTAATTAAAAGAAAAAGTAAAGGGATAAATGGAATCATGCCTTAAACAGATTAAAACATGAGACTGTTTCTTTTTTCCCTTGTGAAATAATGGCCTGGAAACAAAAATCTCGCAGAGTCGGAGTGGTTTACATCCAGTGTTGCTCATGTAAATTGCACACATTTAAGTTTGAAATCAGATTCTCTGTAAGGCATTAATTTGTTTTTTATTTGAGAATTGAAGTAGTAATAAGCAAGCTTCCTCTAAAATGGAAATATAATTCATCCAATTTTCCTCTGAGTTCAAATCAGATATTCTTTCACTAATTTTTATTTTCATGCAGCAGAGAATCAATACTGTTCTCATTTTTCCAGCTAACATTCATTATTGTCTGTTTACTTTTGTAATTAAGAAATAAATTAAACCTTTTTTTTTAAACAAAGTGCTGAGATTAGGGACTTATGTAGTGAATGTAAATTTGGGGCTATTTCATGTTTGATATGAAGGCTGTTTAACATTATTCCCACATTAAAAAACACATCTCATCTGTTTTTTTTAAAGTGAGTTTTATATTGATTTGTTTGATACATTTTAAAAATTTGATAGCATAATTATATATATCTATGATTTAATATATATAATATATAACCTGTAAAATATATGAACACATAATGCTTTATGATGAAAACTTGAGCAGATTTAGTCCAAAACAGGAGTGAAAGTGCTATGGATGCATTGAAATGAGATTAAATAGCAGGTGTTCTAACAGTAAAACCAGTTCTACCAGTACAGACACCAAATCTGGAATTAAGTGTTGTATAGTATGTGATCATCCTCCACCTGTAGATGTGATGTCAGAATTGCTTCATCAAGGTAGGATTTGTGTTGAAATGTCACTCTGTGTGGTTCCAGATGCCTTCACTACCATTTGTGTGTGCTCAGAATTCAGCAGGCTCCTTCCCAGAATTTTTCCTGAAGTTTGCATCTTGCCTGTAGCTCAAAGGGTTGTGAGATATGTGATGCTTAAGGTGCTCCTGTATCACATGGATTGTGATGTATCCTGGCCTACCAAATACAGAGTGTTGGAAGGAGCCATGCAAGCTCACTCTGCTCCTCTGATACTTGAGGGTGAAAAGATGGTTTGGCCTCAGACACTCCAGCCTTTTTGCAGAAGTTTCTTCACTTTTACTCATTCAATCTGCAGAGTATTTCACGGCACAAAAAGCCTTTTCTGAACACGAATGTGCCCCCTGAACTTCACATGGGTCTGTTGCTGATGGCTGTTGGGTTGTTGATTTGCTGGAATCTTGGAAATGGCCAGAGAAGGTAAACCTGGCCCATCTTGAGCTAATAATTGGATGCCTACTGCCAAGGGTGGTATTGAACAAAAAGGCATCTTTGATAATAGTATTGTAAGGGGGGCAAACTCACTGGAATTGTTTCTTCCTTGGGTTGTCTCACAGGCTGAATGTGTGATGTGATGCAGAGGTTTTGCACATGCTGTGTGCAGGAAGGGCTACTGCTAAGACAAGACTAATATTTGGACAGGCAGGACTTGGCAGAGCTGCCTGAGCTATTGTGAACATGCCAGCGGGACGCCTGTATTTTTGTTTGTCAGTTAGTTTTCCTTTTAAACGTTTCCATTACAGTCACAATGCTCTGAAGTGGTGAGAATTTTTTAAAATGTTTAGCAGTTTGCACTCCCACTGTTTTCTCTGATGCTCTGAGTTTCTCTGTTTATATACTTGAAGGATTTCACATGTGTTTTATTAGTGCTTCGCTCCAAAGAATGCAGTCTTGAGGCTTTCACTATGCAGTTTCCAAATGGTTGTTCAAATACGGTTTTTATGAAGAGGGCATATGAAAAGTCTGAGGGAAGCAGGAGTGAATTGTCACTTGTCCTGATGTTCTGAATGTAGAAAAACTGAGAATTTCACATAGTTTCTATTGCCTGCCTCCTTCCCTTCCTACCTGGAATTCTTTGAGTTTCACTTGTTTTGCCTCTGAGCCACTCAGAGTTATTTGCAGGATTTTTCCTTCTCTGGATAAGCTCTTTCCCAAATTGTGAAGTTGTAAACAAGGGCATGTCAAAGGGTGAGGTGAAAAAGGAAGTGAAAGCTTGAAAGAAACACGAAGATAAACAGTAACAGCGGGTAAAAACAGAGTTGTGAGTCCTGAATTCTAGTCCAGTGCATAGGAAAATGTAAATTTTCTGTGGCAGTTGGCTTGTTTTGCAAAGATGAATGGTATTCATTGATTTTTACACATAGGTGAAAACAAACTTGAAGTCATGCAATAAAATAAATTAGCAGGAGACAAGCTAAAGTAAGAAAAATGATCGTGAAGTGCGTTACCCATCAGTGCAGAGGTTGTTCAAGCAATTCACTGGATTATAGTAATTATTTCAAAGAGAATTCCAACTTAACAGTGACAGTAGTTGAAGGCTAGTTACCAAAGCAGAATGACACTTAAAAAAATCTCAGATTCTGATGATATGCAATCAAAGTGGCTTGATATTGTGTCAGTATAAAAACTGTTTTATAGCCACTTCAGTTAAGAGAAGTTTTCACCATTGTTTCATGAAATCTGTTTTGGTTTAGCCTACAGATGTGTTTATGTAACAGATCCCTTATATTTGCTTGTAAAACCTTTCATTGTAGTCTTGCATTGTGCACTTCCAGCCCAGGAAGTGTATTTTTGAATGAGCTCATTATTTTACTAGATACCTCTTCCACCAAGGGCAGTGATGCATTTTTGTAGGGTATGTCTGTTGTACAAAATTAAGAGATATGGTTATTTGATTCAACTCTGTTTTTTTTTTTTTCTTATACCTCATCTCCATCGCCTCACAAAGTAAATTATCATGTACTGCTTGTGCATTGCCAAGTGCACTTTGTACATGCAAAAGCATGAGGATTTTACACAAGGAGTTTTTTAACAATATTTTATTGCTCGAGACACTATTTGTTTAGACCTTTGGGGACCTTGAATAAACAATAAGGTTTCACTGTAAGGGTGCTAGACAGATGATCTATTTGCATTTTCTTTTATGTTCTTGCAAATGTCTGTAAAACTGTCAGGTTGAAGGAGCCAGTTTATCAGTGAAAGGATAAGGAAGAGATAAGTCAGTTTAGTTCCACATGTTTGAAGTAGCTACTGCACTTACCCACATGTGTGTTGTGGATGAAAATATGCTACTGAAGTATTTTCATCTTTTTCACTAAAAGCAGAAAAAAAAGTAGAGTAAAAAGCCACGTCCGAGTTAAATAAAGTAAAAATGTACTTTCACAACGCAAATCTGCATGCAAAAATCACTATGCCTAATCCCATTGAAAGAACCCTGAAATTCTCAGCTGGGATAAATCTGAGATTCACTCCTTTTAATGAAATATATCTGAGTTTGGAATGTGGTTTTAGGTGTTGATAAGAAATTCAGACCATAAATATCCTTATGTAATCTTCAAAATCTTCAAAAAGAATATCAGTTTATATAGATGCCTGCCTAATACTTTGTTATATTCAAATTATCAGTGCTTTTTCTGTTATGTCTATTTTTAAAAGTTGATACTTAAACTTTCATAGAGTTTTATATTTATACCTAGTCTGTTTTGTGCAGTTTTTTTTTTATTTCTAGAAGAAAAAATAATCATATCCTGTGTTGTCAGTGATTTCCTTTACCTCCCACTCGAAGTATTTTTACCACTTTTGTTGAAAAAACGGAAAACTAAAAAAGCCCCAACCCATCCCAACAAAATAAAACAACAAGAAAGCCAACTTACCCTAGACTGAGAATGTGTTTCTTTATGGTTTCTTTATGATGGTTATCATGCCCTCTCATTGTCCTTGCAGATGTTTCCCTTGATTTTTTCTCTAGTTCTTCCTTTAGTTATTTAGCTGATGGCCCAAATACTGTGCAGAATTATTTTCATCTCGTTTAATTTAAAAATTTATGCTGCTGTGCTTCTCTGTTAAGTCTTATTTTTTCCTGATAAAGTGATCTTTGCTTTAATAGGATAGCATTTTAGTTGTATATACTATTGGCTATATAACCATTCCCGGTGAGTAGTGGATTACTGGTGGCAGATTTTAGATGTGGTAAAAAGCATGTGAGCATTTCTGTATCGGGACATGCTGCTTCCACAAGCTGTGTGTTGAGAGGACTTTCTTATTTTGAAAGCTTTGAGTGCCATTTCAGTTTGGTACTGTGTTGGAGATCAGTGTGCTGATTTCCTTTGTGGGCAGTGTGTGCCTGTAAATCCACTTCTGGACTTGGGAATATTGTAAAGATAGAGGGACTTGTTAAATGAGAATAGGGATATTGGGCTTTAGGGAGAAAGCTGGGTATTCTAGTCAAATTATTTAAATCTAACATTTCTCATGACAAATGACGCAGTAGTTTTAAGGCCTTAATACAAAAAAAAAGGAAAGAAAATATTGTAGCTATTAAGTATTTGACAAACCACTGAATCATGTGGCTTTGCTGCCTTATGTGGGCTTTGTTTTTCTGTGCAGGAGATTGTGTTCTAATTTTTGGCACATTTTTTAGCAGCTTTTCTGTTGGGAATACCCAAAATATTTTTTGGTAGTTTGACTGTGGAAAACTAACTGTTAAAAAAATGGAATTATAGCCATGAAAATATTGAGAACAGTTACAAAATCTTGCCATCTTGCTGAAACCTTCAAGAATATATATTTGATTAGTCTTTACTAGATAAAATATTTAGGATACAGTGCCTAGGAGGTTCACATTTCACTTTGCTTTCAGCTAACACTTTTTTCACCACTTTTTTATCCTTCATTCTGTACGGCCCACTCACTTTCCTTCTGATTCTATCATACCCAGGTAGCAGTCAGCATAAGAGCTTGAGGTTAAATTTATGAAAAGCACAAATGGATCACATTCACAAAGGTATCTCCTGTCTCTGAAGAAAGAAAAAGAAATGAGAGCAAAAGTTTTCATATTTATGGTATTCTAGTTTATTTTATTAGTTTCTGTGCTGCCTTTGAAACAAGATTGGAGAAAACCACCTTCTCTGGACAAAAACCAAAAAAATCCTCACCCACCAGAAACCCTTGAAGGAAGCTCTGTGCCAGAATTTTGGAGCAGAAGTTTGAAATTTGACAGAGCAAATAAATTTGCTAACTCAGGGATCTATCTTTGCCTTCTCTTTCCAAATCAACTTCACTTCAGTCAAGTTGAAAATCTTTGAAAAGTTGCATTTAACACAGTTTGGTGGCTAGTTTCAAGATCAAGCAGCTGATTTCCAGACAGGTTGCATTTAAGTGAATTAAACAGCTCCATGGTAGGTGGGACCATCAGGAATTTTTCTATAGTACAGTTCTAAGAAGGGTCATGTCTTTGCTAAGATAGATGTGAGAACTAAAATGATTAAACTCTCTTATTTCAGGCTTTTTTCCTTTTTTTTTTTTTTCCCCTCCCCTCCTTTCCAGCAGCATAAAAATCTAAAACTGGCAAGGTGAGAGGAAAGAGAATAGGACAGGGTCTCGGGGTGGAAAGAGATAGGATTGCAGATGGACTAGGAGCAGTCATGCTTCTGGGAAATGTGCAGAAACCTGTCTGCTAAGATTCATTCCTCTCTATAGCTTGGAATGCAGGGTAAGATTTGTGAGTCACCATTCCTATCCTGGCAGAAAATATCTGTGAAGTCTCTGGCTGTCTTGCTTGCCCCCTGTTCATCATTGCTAATACCAATCCATACTGCAGTATGGGGAGGTTGTATTTCTCTTTATATACTGAACAGCAGAATTTAATATTTACAGATTCCTCCTGTGCTGATGAGAGCCATGTAGTGTCAATTTGACATAACACAACTGCTTTTTTTTTTCTGTAAGTGTAGGATACATAAATGACCCAGTCTTCCCTATCAACCTTTGGATAATTGATGTGGCAAAGTTAATAACTCATAAATGAGGTTATACCACTGCCATCATGCTAATGACACCAGCAGTGCAATGGAAAATTTTATCATAGCTGCCTCTGTCAGAGTCTCAGTTTTGCAAAAAATTTAGCCTGCCTGTTGAAAATACTAATTTTTTTCTGCATTATTTTGATGCAAATATGTATTTTAATTTTAGACAAAAATATTAAGGGTTTTCTGTACAAGTTACTTGAAGTTAGGTGAACACCTCCACTAAGCAAAAGACATGGCTTTTAAACATTACAATTTGGCTGTATGTTATTATATATTAGTATTATTATATGTATTAGCATATTATAGGAATATTTAAGGTGTAAGACATTGTTTGTGTTCACTTTTGGAGTTGTAAGTGTTACTAAATTTGTTCTTAAAGGATCTTGGCTTATAAGACCAGAAGGAATCACTGCAGCCTAGTCTGACTTCCTTCACAAAACAAACTACAATGCTTCCTTGAATTATTTTCTGTCCATGCTAAAGTAACATTTAAAAACTTTACCATGGCATACCTGGTAAATATGAATGCAAGTAAATAGAACTGTTATGGAAAAAAATATTTGAAGTACAAAGAGGGGAAAGGGTTTTACCTAATCCTTATACAACACTTAAAAACCATGGTTTCTCAGAGCTCAAACTCAACACTTTAGTTTCTGGTCTGCTTTTCTAATCCCTGGAATGTTTTCTTATATAATTTGTTTATTATTTCTTTCTTTTGTAGGAAGGGGATCATCTAATTCAAAATTGCCATCTGTTCCTGCAGTTTCTTCAGTGCCTGAGGATTCTGCTTCCAATATGAGGTAACTTCTCCAATTGATCTGAACAGCTGTGCTGTAGCTCATGCTATTGATATTACAGTTGATATTCTGATACCACATAACTTAAAAATATCCTTTTGCTGACTTTCAATAACTAATGAAGGTTTGGGGAAATATTGTGTTGGATAATTAATTCCTTCTTATATATGTGTATCAATTAAAAATTGTCAAAATCTATATTCCTTTTTGCAAAATTTCAGCAACTTCCTTCTTTTATTGCTAATCACATGTATCTCTCTATTAGTATTACAGACAGGCTTGAACATGCTTTGGAAAAAGCTGCCCCACTTCTGAGAGAGATTTTTGTGGATTTTGCTCCCTTTCTTTCTCGGACTCTTTTGGGCAGCCACGGCCAGGAGTTGCTGATAGAAGGTACAAGTAAGTTTCCATTTGAAAAAGAGGGGGTTTTGTGTCCTATGTTTTACCTTGGAGACTGAAAATTTCTTGATTTAGAAACTTTCTTCTGGCCTTCCCAAAGGCAGTGCTGTCCACTAGATTTCACTGCCTTGTGATCTTCCTGCCTTTAGCCCTCTGAGGTCACTGTCCTTGCCTCCTTGTCTTTGCCATCTCTGCTACCTCTTTGTGTCAATCTTCCTTTGTTTTCCAACTCTCCTGGCCATTTGTCCAGTAGAATCTGGTGTACAGAATGTGTTTTGTGAGCTTTAAGAGAAATTTCGGTGTCGAGGTCAACACTTTATACAAAGTAGAATATACAGTGTAGGGAGTTGGGTACAAAAACCTGCCACTTTCACTGGGATGTTGTAACAGAGGGATTCTTGGGAGCTGTGTCAGTGGAGTGTGATCTGGTCTGTCTCTCACATGTGAGTCTGCTTCTGGATTTTTGGTTTCTGATTGGAAAGGAGTCCCACACACAGGTAAGAGGAATACATTGTAAGTATGGAGGAGAATCCTCTGGCACATCTGAAAGGATGGGAATTCCTGTGCACAGCAGTGATTGTGGCTCTTCCTGGTGGGCAGTGGGAATGAAATGGCTGAGATTGAGTTGATGAAGTTTTCTTTCTACTGATGGGTTTCTCTCTGCTTAAAAATGAGGCTCAGTTCTGCAATGCAGACATTAATGTCCTCAATTAAAAAAAATTATGCATATTGAAAGAGTGAATTTAGCAGAGCGACACCAGTTTTTAAATCTTTTCAGAATTAGGCTATATCATATAAATTACTTTGTCCACTGATTTTTACAGTGAAATTTTCAGGTTTTGTCCTGTTGAAAAAGTGACAAGAGCTTGTTGCAGCTTCCAGTGATAAGTGCACTCATGATAGAATCCCCTGGTTGCTTAATTTGAGCTTGCACATGAGCTCTATTTGCACTAACAGATCTAGTTTCTTCCCAGGGAATTAAAATTCTTCTAAAAACATTTTTGAAACTATTATTTTCTTGGATTAGGACAGTCATCCTGTTTGAAGTGCTGAATATGAGCGTTGTCAGAAACACAGAGTATCAAACACTTAAGTGTTTCACTGAAGACTGCTGATAACAAAATTGAAACTTCATTAAACTTCACAAATTAAAGTTATTTAGTTTAGAAGCTTACCGTGCTCATTTGAGGTAAGAAGAAATGGAAGGAAGAAGTATATGAATTGCTTTCTGTGCTTTTCTCAAAAAGATGGGGTTCTACTTTTGTTTATGTGGACATCATTTTAGCTGATACAATTTTTTCACAAGGCGGCTTCTATTAAAATGTTTATTTCATTCATTTCATAAGAAAAACCAAAAAAAAGTTTTTCTCAAAGCTTTATTTTCTCAGGAGCTAAATATCCCTTTTTAGTTACATATTTTTTCTCTGAAGATAAAAGGGAATCAGGTTCAAAGTATTTTGACTGTAGTATAGTTATATACATGGATAGATGAGTATTTAATAAATTGCATGAGCAAAAAAAAAAAAGGATAATCACTGAGAGTGTATGTCTAGACAAAAGTAAACACATGAAACCAATTTTTGGTTCTAAACCCCAGTTATAGACAAACCCAAACCAAAATGCGAATACAAATAATAATACTCAAATTAGTTTGTAAACAACTGAAAATATATAATAGGTTACTGCTTGCACTTCTGCTTAGGTTTAGTGTGGGGTTAAGGGTCAAAGTACTAATAAGAGTGTTTGGGATGTCTGCTGCCATGAAACAAAATGGAAACTTGATTGATAGCTGGGGGCTGAAAGGAGAACGCGCAATGGAGAAAGCAGAGGTCATAAAGCCATTTCCCTTCTCTGCATCTGTAATGACCCAATCCTTCGAGAAATAGCAAAATGTAGATACAGTGGATTCATATAACATATGTTAACCACACTTCTGATCATTTTGACATACAAACGTTTATGAAACTGAGTAATGGGGGTAAGAATTACTATTAGCTGCTTCTTTTAGATGGAAGGCAGGGAATTTATGATTTCCCTCTCACATAGGTACTTTTATTTTGTGCTGGTGAAGTACAAAATTGAACTGGAAGCGGCATGAAAATTTTAGTTTTCTTTTGTTTGTCAAAACGCCTCTGATCTATCTCACTTCAAAGCAGTTTGTGTTAATACCTGGTGCCATATAAGCATGCATTTATATATATTTTTTTTTCTTTTTGTAGGTCTTGTGTGCATGAAATCTAGCAGTTCAGTTGTGGAGCTGGTGATGCTCCTTTGCTCTCAGGTGAGGTTTAAGTAACAATATCTGATATTGATCTGTTTGAACACAATGGAAATGAGAGATCAAATTTTACTTCAGATTTTACTTTTAACTTAGGTTCATGTGTAATAGGCAAAAAGATAATGTGCAAGGCCTTTTGAGTAAAAAAAAAAATCAAATCATAGTAATTGTGTCTGTTCACGTGGATTTTTGTTATCTTGCTATTGAGCATTTACATAACCTTGAAGATGTAGGTGTGCCTACATAATTCTATGCTGTCATTTTTGTAAGATGAGATAGGATCAATAAAATATAAAAGTTGAAGAAACAGATTGATTCCTGTATCTTGACATTCTGAATCCTCTGGGATAAATAGAATTTTTCCTTTTGTGTGGAGGTTATGAAATGAGTGATAAATATTTTTGAAACGCTGTCATTGCTAATTGATTTGACAAGTACTAAGGATTTGAGAAAAATCTAAGAAAGCAACCCTGGTTGTCATCAGTTTGGGACATTCTACATTCCTAAAGGCAAAGTGATTTTAGATATGTAAGAACTTGAGAACTGCCTGTTCCTGTGGTTTGAAAAGGGACAGAGCCTAAGGAACTTTTAAAAATTATGTATGCTGTATTAATTGGATATTTTGAGGGGGAATTTCTTGCTTTTTTTTTTTTTTAATTAAATAGAAGACTGTTTTTATTGAGCCTTTCTTTTGGTGCCTTTAAAATTATACCTTTCTGGTAGTAAATTCCCCTACTTAAAAGTTTAAAATAGCTTTTTTTAATGGGAATGGTATTGGTCTAGAGGTCAAGGGTTCTGACCCATTTCAAAACCTTTGACCTTCATTTACAACCCCTATGGTTTGCTTGCCTGACGAATAAGGATAATGCAAAATTAATGTTTCTTCACATCGATTTATTCGTTTTAGTGCCTATATTGCCAAATTTATTTAGAGTGTGCTGATAGACATTTCATGAATACAAATGAAAGAATCATAGAAGGTGTGAAAAATCGATAGTCTACATTGTCAATAAAGTGCAATAAGAACAATTACTTCTGGAGATTACACCTAATAGATTTTACAATGAACTAGTGAAGAGTAGTTATGTTTTCCAGCGAGGTTATTATTAATGAATGTAACCAGAACTTTGCTCATCTAGTTTTCCATCTTCCTCAGGAAATACAGTATCATTTTACCCTGAAAGGAATTTAATATTCCTCATGGAACTTTTGGAATTTACAGATTGTTAGTTTACATATGGCAATACTGGAAGTGAACATTGTTCACAACTTCTAGAATTTGAACTTGCAGCTGATGTAAATTATAAAAGAATCTTCGCTACTGAGAAATCCATATAGCAAATGTTACTGTTTATCCAGGAATGTGTTAAAGTAAAAACTAATCCAAGTATTAAATATGTGTCTGACAACTTGGTATTACCATTTAGAAAAATTAGTTTTTTTGTATCCATGCTGCTTGTATCAATAATTAGTGCTTGACCTTTCCCTTTTTTTGGGGGTAAGGTAATCTAATCTTTCTTAAAATCATGTTGTGCTCTGTACTGTACGTCACTTGTTTGGTTTTGGGAAGTGGAAAGGATAAGGAATAAATGATGTGCTCTAATGCATCTATTTGTCATATGTGTCACAATGCCACTTAATGCTAATCTAATCAAATTGAAGCTACCATGATTGCTTAGCAGTGCAAGTTGCACAGGCTGAGGTGGTTCTTTGTGGAGTAGTAGAAATAAACCAATAAAGTCACAAAGACCTCAAAGTCTTTTTAAAGTTACATAGCGGCTGTAATTTTTGGCAGAATATGAAAAATGATGTGAGAAATGAATCTAAAATTAGCTCCAGATGTATACAGACTGTTCTGGGGTGATAATTACATTTTTCACTTTGAATTTTCCTAATTCAAAGAGGTCAGCATGGCAATCACAGAAGTGATTTATTTTGTTAAGAAGTGAACTGTCTTTTGCTACATGAAAGCTTGAGAGATATGAAATTGAATTTCAAGTCGACATTTTACAGATACTGGGAGGAGATGGGGTTGAGCTTGATTGATTTTTTTCTTTTTTTCCCCCCTTCTTTTTATTTTCTTTTTTTCCCCTGCAAGATAGGGTGGGAAATGAAGTGATATCCTTTTGCTAAAATTTTAATTAATTTTTAAGAGGAGATGGAGAGGATGCAGTGCCAAAGATCAAAAGATCAGGTCAAAAACCAGTTTTTAATCACATAAATAATGTGACAGAGTTATAAAGTAAGTATCTGCAAATTTGATTTAAAACTTCACAAATTTGTCAGCCATCGTTTTATGAAATTGAAAGATTGCTCTGATTAATCTTTGGTGTTTTTTTATGAGAAACTCTTCTCAAAATTCATTTTAAACATTGAAGATATGATGTAAGTGCTTGGGTTGTTTTTCTGAAGCACCTGACATTTTTCTGATGTTCATTTAGATCTGTGGTTGAATTATTTTTCTTCCTCAGAAGTGGAAAATGGAATAACAATATCCTACAATTTTTGTTCATAAAATTGTGGAAAATAAAAATCTTTAGTGGGTGAAGTAATTTTAAAAAAAATTCAAGAGGTACAATTCTCTGTAGTTATTTGTGGTATTATTTGTGACTGAGTAATTTCTTTTTTCATTTAAAATTCATATATTTAGGCATATGGAAAAAGACCCTTATTTAATGTTTTTGTGTTTGCATGTTGATATATTGCTTTCTGTTTAACACAAGGTAAAAAGAGAAACAGGTGGTTTGAGACACAGACAAAAGGCTTTTTCCAAGACAAAACCAGTTTTGTTTTTTGATAGACGCACTACATTTTGAGACGTGTCTGTGTGTGTGTACTTACATTTCTATAAATCTATCAAAACATAAAGAATCCTTCATTTAATATTACTGCAAAGTGTTCCTGCTTATTTGACATTAATATCATTTTTGAAGGAATCGACGTTGCATTCAAGGCCACTTTATAAAAGCGTTGTGTTGCTCATCCTAATTCAGTCTGACACACATTCCAATAACACTACCTCCCTTCTAGGGTTTAAAGCTAAATTTATGGCTGAGCATTGTGAAGTGCATCATTTAAAAATGGTTTCAACCCAAAACATCTAATAAATAAATAATGTGTATGGCTACTCAGTAGCAGACTTTCCAGACTAGAAATCATTCCATCGGATACTCAACAGTCCACTATCGGAGAGGGCTGTCAGATAAATCTTATAGTAGCTGCATTCATGTCCTGTAAATCACATGTTATTGTCTGAGCCTTCTGCCAGGTCATCTATTCTTTTCCCATTTATCAGAAATGCATACAGTACAGTGAACCTGGAAGCACCATCTCGTCTGGCCTGGCATCCTGTCGGGGTAATTAAACCAGCTGAGAGAGAGAAGTTCTCTTTCTGTTCTCCCCTCTAAATGAGGGACATCAGCATGTTGGAGGTGATCACATGCAGTTGTGAGATGAGACTTCTGCAAGGGGCAACTGGTGTCACCCCTGAAGAAAGCATTTTCATCTAGTAGGGCTCTCTCTGTGCCTAAAATTCAAAGGGCATGGATGAATTGAGTGCATAAATGCTGCTGTTCTTCCTTTCATTTGTCAGATATTTTCTTGAAATACATACCTGTGTAGGAAAACCTGTGATCTTCCCTCCTCTTTTATGAGGGGATTAAAAATATTTTCTCTCTCATGTGCATGAAGCATTTGTCTGATTATTGTAGCTCCAAGGTGAAATGGTATGAAACAGATGAGACAGGTTCCATAATTGTCCTTGATGCCTTTGGATTTACAAAATTTCTGGCATTTGAAAGATGCTGCTTTCCGTAGTCAGTCAACTCAATCATCAGTAGAGTTTGTAGAGTACTAATTAGGTGGCTCTTCTCAGATTCATCTTCTACTTAGAAGTGTTTTTCTACTGAATCTAAATATTCTAGACTACAAAGAAAACTTATACTAACTGATTCAAACACTCTTCAGCTCTTGGATAATTTTCTAAAATTGATGGAATGCCACCCAATCTATTTAAAAGGCTACAACTGAAAATTAAAAAGTACTGCACCAACTTGTATGAGCCCTCCACCACCACTGCCCACACATGCACCCCATGTGCTTGTTCAAGGTATTCTTGGTTCCTCCTTGCTCTATCCAATGCTCTAAAGGCACATTCTGGATAGCTGATGGTGTATGTAAAACCAAGACCAACGTTTCAGGACATTTAATTCCTAGATATTTTATCTTCTGGAAGTACTAATATGATATGTTGCAATATAACTACATAACCATAACTATTAGATGTGTGGTTATGGACCTTGACAATGGGTTACTACCATTGGGGAGGTGGAAGAGGGAAGCATAAACCCTAATACTCCAAATATTTTTCATGTGCAGAGATAGTATCCCCTCATATTGCCCAGTGAAACACAATCATGGTTGAACATGACATGTGCAACTCTGACAGTTTTGGGAGGTTTACATGTGCATTTAATAAATAGAGCAGACACTGATAAGTAGTCTTAACATAGAAAAAAAATTACACTCTGAAAGTTGGTCTTGCTGCCCTTGTAGGCAAACTTTGAGGTCTTCAGCTTGCTTTCTTTTTCTTTTTTCTTGTCTAACTTAGTTGTCGCTGGTTAAGTGGTGAAGTTTTTGCCACAAGTATTTCTTTAGTATGATATTTCATATTCTGCCAAATCCCTTTGCTGGTGGACTCTGGTGCTCATAAAGAAGTCAGTGTGCATCTCTTGCACGGGCAGCATCTTGGTCATCTCATCTCTCCTACTTTGATAAGGAATCTTAATTGAGCAATACCAGGTTGTTCCATACAAACTATATGATTCTGTTATTTTCCTTAAGGAAGAGCAACAAGAGTTGGATCTTTTTCAGCAGAAATTTTCCACAGTCTCCTTCCTCTTCCACCCCATTGCTTAAGTGGTTGTGGAATGCAGTGGGATCTCCAGGCTTTTATGAGTATCCTCTGCTCAGAAAAAAAGCTTTGCATCGATGATCCAAGTTCATTACCTCAGGAATGGATTTCTGCAGTGTGTTCTAAAATGTGGCAAGCCTTTGAATTGCTTGGAGATTTTAGTTGATGTAGAAGATGGCAGGTTTTCAGTGTTGGTTGAGAGAACACATTATGCTGATGCTCTGTGATCTGCACTGGTTCCTAATTTACTTTTAAGTGCAATTTGATATGATGGATAACTATAGTGATTGCTATGAAGTTTTAATTGAATTGACTATAGGTTATCCAAAAACCAATGCTATTGTGATACCATGGCAGCCCAACTCAACAGATTCATCAAAACTCTTCAGCAATATCCTACTGTAGATATGAGAGAATAAATGCTGTTGGAATACTTTTTATGTGCCCCAAGTATTAGACGATTACATTTTAATCACAATAATGTTCTTCCATCTAATCACTTTGTTATAACAGCTGGAAATAAGTTTAAAAGAATTTGATAATCCTTTAGATATGTGATCAAATATATATATATGTGTGTTTTGGCATAAAGGGTAGATTTTGTAGAGATTTTGTAAGCTGTCAGATGATTTTCTATGAACTGTAATACATGCCCTAATTTCCTTTTCAAAACCATTTAGAAGATATCAGGAGTGGAAAGGTTTTCTTTTTATACAGTGTGAACTTCTGCCAATAGGATCTTTGTCTGTATCAAAGATTAATGCAGCTGTACTTGAGTTAAAAAGCTTCAGTGATAGATTGCTTTCATGATAAAATGGTTAGAAACATAACTTTATCAGGCAAATGAAAATGATTTAAACCTTAACACACAAAAATTGAAAGCACTTACCAAAGTCCAAATTGAGATGTTCGGGGGAAGATTTTGCATGAATCAAGCCCATAGGTATTTGCTTTGTGCCTTGTATTGCTAATTTTCCTTGAAAAGTTGTGCCAGAAATTTTTTAGTGCACTTCTGTCTTATTTTTAATTTTTTTAAAAATTATTTTTGTTGCTTGAGTTATTTAGAAATATTTGAAGATTGGAAGAACATTTGCTAGCCTAACTTTTTGTAGAGATGAGGTAGCTGTGGAAGGGAGACTATTCAAGATCATCTTATTCTTCTATGGATTATTTAGATTCAGATCTGCTTTATACCAAGTGGATCCAGGCACATGAACAAAACTGTGCAAATCCTAACATTTGAAAACATGAGGTTGCCAAGCATGTTATTAATTGTTAATGCAAGCAGCAGTAGGGATGTTTCTAGTGTAATTTAGTAACAAATATTACATTTTCCTTGTAAGTGGAAAACAAAATGGAAGATCTTCATCCTAATGTGTTTTAGGATGCAACTGGATGGAAAGTAATTGGGAAATGTTGTTGAGCTTTATGTATAGTGCTACTTTTGATAGTTTCAGTGAAAAGATTTTGCATTATAAACTGTTTTCTCTTAAAAAATTATTTCTCCCTTGCAATGTATGTTTTAATCTACAGTGGTTTAGTTTTACAGGATGGAGACTGTGGTCAGAACCAGGAAGAGGGGAAAGGTAGATCCCACAGTAGCCAGGGGCCATGCTATCAAAGTATTCTCCTGGGGCAGAAGAGATTTTAGTTCAATTACTGTTTCAGGTAACAATTATTATCACCAGGTAAAATAATCTGTCTGAAGAGTTTCAGCATATCCTCACAAAGTAGCTAATAGTCCATTAAGGGCATTCAGCAGTCATGTAGAAGAGTCCTGTTTTGAAAGAAATTAGACTCTCTCAATTTGTGAAAGCAACATGGTGATTCATCTGTTTGTCCTCAATTACCATTTCCATTTTTTGTTATACAGGGTTTCTGCATTCTCCTGCATTGCAAAAGACTTGATAGAGGCACAGTGAGCTGTTTGGCTAGTGGTCAGTAGGATTAACTTTGGAGAATGTGAATGAAAGTCCTGGAAGGTGTGGGTGGGCACTGGCTGTGGAATCCAGACTACTTAAATGTGGTCCTTCGGTGCTTGGATTTTAGATTTTGTCTTGTCAGTAAGTTTCCTTCTAACAAAACAGAAGGTTATGTTACCAAATCTGTTCTCTAGAACACCTGAGTTCTCCCTTACACTGATATGTCTGGGGATTTATGCATAGTGTGACTTCTTTCCTTACTGAGTGGGAGTTTTGCTTCCATCTCTGAAATCTGAGGATTTCAGTTTGGCTGCTGAAAACATCTATTGACAACTTTCATGCTTGGTATTTGTCACTGAGCAGAGTACTTGGAATAATTACAAATGGATTACATGTGCTATGGATATTTGCTGTTTGCTTCATTGAACTATGTTATACATTTGAAGTGTCTGAAACTGAAGATCAGATTGGTAGATAACTGTCTGAAGTGCAAATCTGATAAGATTGAAATAAATGGAAACAGCTGGGAAAACCTTTCCTTTGAACTGGAGTATGTTGAAATTGCATTTAAATTAGCTGCATTTTTTTTTTCTTTGACTTAAGCAGTATGTAGATTTTGTCTTTCCAGAACTAGATTATTGTAATATATTCTGTGTGAAACCCCAGGTTAACGTAAAACTTGTCTATTAGAACTTCATCCCTGCTCTGATTTCCTGTGCTTTCTAAACCTTTTGAGAGTTTAATTGCCTGTGATTGCCTGTTGAGTTCCATGGAATTTCTTGGAGAGCACCCTAGCATGTTTAAGTAGGAGTTTCTTTCAAACTGCTCTTGTTAAAATTGCCAAGGTTCACACTTTATTACACTTAAGATCTGCTTGAAATCTGTCTTTTCTCTAAGGTGTAATTGCTGGCTTCATAAATATAGTGCTTTTAGTATGGCTTATGGATAGGCCATTTAAAATGCCTGGGTCTATCACTGGCTAAATTTTAAAAACAATCAAAAAATTGTGATAGTCTCATACAAGAAACAATATGCCATGAAATGAATGGATGTATATTGACAGTTTTCTTAGTAGTAGAAATCAAAAAAGTTTATAACTTTGCTTTTACCTTAGGCATGAAATAGGTTGGAATGTATTGAGAGTTATTTGCCAATACTGCACAAATAATAAGCGACCTATTCTTGACTTAGTGATGCAATAAGCACTTGGTAGTTGTAGCCTGGCAGGTGGTGGTCTCAGTGGTTAAAATATCTTTGCTTTATATCCTTATAT
>PYHW01010582.1:8853205-8886890 GCA_013186435.1 Turdus rufiventris | reverse complement strand
TTTATGCTACACATCAGCTTTCAGGGAAGGAATTGTGAGCTTTGTGGTTTAGAAGTATGAAAAAAGCATGATAGTTCTATATATTAGACTAAGAAAGCGTGTAGAGAGGTACAAGCAGATAGGTATAGTAAGCTGTGACACTTCTGTTTGTGTGAACCATTGTTTCTTGGGACAATCCAGTTGGAGGATTCAACATGTCCTACAAATTTTTGGTAGCGAAATGGATAAAATATTGGTTTTGTGGTTCATAACCCTAAATTTGAAATAGTTTGCCACACTGGAGTGGGGAGAGATGAACTTTCCTAAGTTGTTCTTACTAAAACAGAACTCTGTGGCAAAAGTGAGGGGTTTTTCCTCCCTGATTTTCTCTTTTTAAAATACAATCTTTAGTGGTTCTGTAGACTTCTCCTATATTATAAGCTCATATGAAGAAAACCTCTCTCATGAGTTAAAAATTATATGCATTTGATTAGAAATTCAGGACATGGTGTTGGTGTGAGTTTAATGGAAAACACACCCTCTACAGCTAGAAATGCTAGCCCTTAAAGCTGTGTTGCTGAGTGTTTGATTAATGTATAGGTTTTTATGTCTAGGGAGGAGAGTGAATTGTCTAATGTAAATGTGAGTCTTGGGAGTGGGATAGGGGAACAGGACAGCTTCATTTCCATTAATGTACAGTGCTGCAGATGTTCAAAACCAAGGGAACATAATTTAGCCACAGAAGCAAGACTTTTTTGAAGAAAAAAGGCATCCTGTTGCTTCACCAGCACACTAGGACTTAAAAAAACACCACCATTTAAGGTGAGTTTTGTGCAGCAAGAGCACACCCTGTGGCTTGGCAGTCTAGTCAGAAGGATGATACCACGCTGACTTTATAACTAGATCTTTGAACAATATTCTCATGGGTGGTAAATGCAAAACAAAGTAATATCAACTGGCACTTAATTCTGTGAGCTCCCTGCTGGTGGGGCTCTGCACTGAAATGGAACTCTTCCTGACAGGAAGTCAGCCACGAAGTGTGGAGACCTCTGAAAATAAAGTGTGCTTTAATTTGACACCCTGCTGTTTTACAGCCAGTCTGTTTAATTTGAGACTATGGAAAGAGGGTTAGTGCAGGGGAGGCGTATGAGATTATGGAAAGTTCAGTAAGCAGCAATGCTTGTTGCTGATTTAATACTAATTACAAATATGGGAACTTTTTTGTTCGTGTTAATAAACCAAATAATTTGTGTCTGTTTCCAGGCAGAACTGCTTGGGGAACTCAGGATTTGGGAAGCCGTGCTATTTACTGGAAGTTCTACCCAGAGAAACTTCTGTGTAGTGGTGGTGTTCAGTTTATTGTCTGACTTGCACTCTTATTTATATGCATCTGTGCTTTTTGTCTATTTCTGCAACTGGGAAAACATTTGCCTCATCAAGGATTGTTTGAAATGCACTGATTTTTCCATGAGTATTTTGCAACAAGTGATAAAAACTCATAATTCGTATTAGGTAGCAATCATGATATTGAGGTCTGTTAGGTGTTAGAGCCTAGTTCAGAGTCAATTTTGATTCAGAAGAAACATCTGGATTTTCCAGTGTTCTTTGAATACTTCTGCAGACATTTATTTCTATTTCTTTGCGAAACCAAAATGGATATATTTTTCTTTTGTTAAATCTGCTTAGTGAATGCAGGTGAGGATTTGCAGTGAAAGGAGTAGAAAATTATTATTTATCATGTTTATTGTAGTGACAGATGATAATAGAGACCTTTGTTGCAACATGTTGTATATATATAATATTTTAGTGTAAATAAAGACAATAGATGTAGGACAAGGAGGGGAGTAGAGTATGAAAGTGGAGTGTAATGGGAGAGATATTAATTTTTCTGCTTTTTAAAAAAATACTGATTTAGCTTCATTTTTTCTAAATCTTTTCTTAAAAGATCTGCATTAGGATAGGATTGCCTAAGGGAATGTCAAGGGACAGGTTCAGACATCCTGTGTTACGAGTGAAGAGGTGGGATTGGTTTGCATTCTTGAGTTTCATTCCCTCAAAGGTACAGTGATAGCAAGAATCTTGTTCATCATGTGCATGCATTCATTATGAGAGCTTAAATAGAAACCAAGTTGCATTTGGGGAAAAGGGTGATACCAGAGTCGTGGAATCATAGCAAGTTTGGGTTGGGAGCATCCTTAAAGATCATTTAATGCCATCCCCCCTGCCGTATAAAGGGACTTACGCTTCCAAAATGAGTGTTGTATTTCTTTATTAGTTAAATTTATTTATTTGAAGCCGAGCACATTGAGCAGGAAGGTGGCTGCTATTTGATGGTGATGATGAATGTTGCTGTCAGTGGGACCAGTCCAGCACTACTGGTGCTGTTGTTCAGCACTGAGTTTGCTGTGATTTTCTTGGTTTTGTAATTTGTAGTCTACCTTGAAAGGCACTTCCCTTCCTGTTCAGTGGTTTTACAAAATCTCAAATTGCAATCACAGTTAAACAAAAAAGCACTGAAATCAAGGGTCAGTTACATTATGCTTCTGCTGTTCCTCAGTTTGCCTTTGTTCATGAAAACGATGCTGGCACTGCAACTTAATTATTTTGATCTTTTTCCTTTGTTCATCCTTATGTTGTCGCTTTTCCTCACCTCTGTTTTTCTGACTCATCTCCTTTTGACCTAAGAGTTTTGTGCTTCCCTTTGCTGCTTATTTACAGAAATGCTTGGTACTTTGATTTCTCAATTAATGTTTTAGATTCCTGTTCGTATTCTTTCTAGCTAGTCTTTCATCTTGGCATTGAAAATAGCCGATGGTTAAAGAACGTGGAGAGGAAACTGCAGTGGAGAAGGTTTGCTGCTAGATGAACTCAAACCTGACCCCTAATTTTGTTTCATGAGGCGTCATGGCAACAGCCTGCTAGTGGGAGAGAGAAAGGGAGAAGCTGCCTGGGGAAATTGCTTCCTCCGTCAGAAACTGGGGACCTGGAAGCAGCAATCCACTCATTCAGTTTTCCCCCAGTTTTTTATACTTCTTTGAAGCTCGATACAAAAATGAAGTTTATGGGTTTTGATCAGAGAGATATGCAGCTTTTATGCTGTGAAAATTATTACTGGCATAATTTTATTTATGCAGACAATGATATTTTAAGGATTTAGTATGAATTTTGGATTAAGTTAAAGTTTTCTTTTATTGCTGTTTTAAGAATATTTGGTGTCACCATAAGTTATGGCAAATGCAGCCTATCTCAAGATTTTTTGGCTGAGTGCAATTGTTAAAGATTGTATATGCTGTAACATATTATGTTGTATATCTTTCATAGTATTGTTTTAGGATAGATTTGTGTCCTTTGTAGAGAAGGCTACAGTTGTCACTTTCAGAGTAATCTCATAGCACAAAAGGCATTGTCTGACAAGCTGACAGTTTTTTCTGTGGTATTTTTATTGAAGAGTCTAGTACTTAAGTATGTAACTCCAGCTCTACATGTGTATAATCTATTTTCAGAATCTATAAAAGCTTGCTGTGACTTGAACTCTAACTTTTAAGTATTGAAATTAAACTCTCATTATAGTTTTAGGCATTTACCACTAACAACATAATACTAGTTTATAGGAAGCTCTGTTTACATGGAATAACCCACATGGTTAAACAGCAGGGGAGTCTTCTGCTTTTGGTTAAAAACCTGCTGTTTCTGTATGGCTTATTTACTACTTCTTTAATTCTTAATGTAGTGTGCTGTGGAATTGAGCATGCAAAAGTCAGCAAAGAGTTCTGGTTTTTGCGTCTAAGGTTATTACTTGCTGTACAATAATAAAGGCACTATTTTATTGGGTTAGTTGTAATTAACTTCAGCACTAGGCATTGATATAAATCATTCCTAATCTGTTTTCTTTACATTTTCATTCTTTTAAACTGGTTGAACATAGCTTCTCTCTGTTGTCCTTTTACATGAGGACTAGGGTTGTAATTGCTTTTTTGAATTAGGCTGTCAGAAGCTAATGTGTGTGTTGGTCCAAGAATTGATTAAGGAACACTAATGAATTTCATATAGCACTTTTAAAAGATTTGTAATAAATACTCTGCAGCAATGATAGCATTAGAACTCAATACAGTGTTGTCATGCTCTGCAGCTGGGAAAGTATTTCAATAGAAGAAACTTTGATTTGGTTTCATAGTTAAAATTGTGAAGAATTTTGTGGTTACGAATAAAACAAGAGAGTCATGTTCCAACTTTTCCCCAGAGTATGTTTTATGAACGTCGCTATCGTTATTATAAACTTTGTTTTGGTGTTTGACAAAACAGAGAAAAAGTACTGAAACAGTGTTAATTTTCATTTTTCTGCTTAATGTTTGATACCACATGAGTCCTGTGCCGTTCTGACTGATTTATCAACGCACACATACTGCAGCCTGATCGGTTATTCCTCAGCAGCACAGATTGAAACAAGGATTTTGTTTGTTCTTTTCAGTCACCTTTGCAACACTGAACATGTTTGTTTCTTGAATTCCTTCTATTTTTCAGGGGTAGATAACCACACATGCACAATTTTTATGTATGGTTCATTAGTTTGATATGAGTGTGTTGGGATATTTTCTCACATTAGTGGGTGTGGTGTTATACCTTCACCTGAGCAGCTCTCTCATCTAGGGAATTTTCACACAACTTTCTCCTAGAAGACTCATTAAAATTTTCAGTACAAAGACTTCAGTTGTGTACTGTCACCGGCGGATTTTTTGACAAAAAGCAACGTCTTTTTTAATGGAATGCCGGCAGTAAATACTTTTTATTATAACTGGGTGTGCTTGATAGTTTTAAAAGTCTTATAAAAATAATTAGCTCTTTTATATAGTTCTAATGGCAGCCTTGCAAGTTTCCCCTGGAGCAGTCTCTAATGAACAGGCCTTGATTTTTCCAGTTGGGCTTTCAGATTCCCGGAGGACTTGACTTCAGACCTTGCAGGGCAGCAGCTGCCATTTGTCTTGAGCCCGGAGTTGCCAAGCAGACAGACCATGTACTAATAGGACACATTTGTACAGCCCGAGTGCGTGGGACCCCGATAGAGCCCTAATGACCATCATCTGTTGAGAGCTTGTAGCTGGCCAGGGTTAGAGTAACTTTTATCACCCTTATTGAAATCAAACCCTCTCTATTGATTAGTGAGGTAGCTTGCCTTGTTACATAGATGCCGTGTTAAAGCTTTCATAGAGAAGCCTTTGTTTAAATTTCAGTAAACCCAAGCCTGTTTGATAAGGGGTTTTTTTAGGATAGTAGTAAATATTTTCACAAGTTCTCACTTCCTTTCAGGATTCAGCACCAGTGGTGATGTTTTGTAAAGAATGGGCCACGAAAACATTTATTTTTTGGGGTTTTTTTCAGCCAGTTTCTGATAGTTCTTTCATTATTTATGGTTTTAAAATTTTATTTGAGCATTCAGTTATGTCTGTATATATACTGGATAACTATCTTAAATGTGTTCTTGTGTTATTTGTGTAATAATTTGTGTCACATCTTTGCAAAATGTTCCTCTTTTGTAAGTACTTGGCATGTGGTAATTTCGATATTAAATTGCTGCATGGTTTCTAGATATGATTTCCCATAACTCCATGTTGCCTTTAATTTTTTTTTCAATGGCGTTTCATAGACTAAAATAACTGAAGCATGCTTCAACCTTAAAAGTAATTTATGTTTGCAGAGATTCTGCTTAACATGCAGTCTAACTTTTTTTTTAATTATGAAGAACCCAGCTGAGATATAATCTACTTTTCACTATATGTTCTTTATTGCTAAGTTCATTCAAGCCTGTAGTGGATGTGGTGCTGAGAGAGTGCTGACACCAAGTGCAAACACTGCTGAAAAGTTCTTGATAGTTTACTTTAGGCACTTAAAGATTAGTGTATCTCTCTATGAACAAGTTTTTCATGCAGATTTGACCTTTACTCTAGGATATAATATGTCTCTTAGTCATATGTTAACACATTTTCCCACCCTGCTCCTTAGTGCCCCATTCATAGTTGTCAGTACCAAAGTCATCCTTCTCCTTTGTTTCATGACCAAAATAAATTATCAAAACTCCACCAGCTTTATGGGAAGTATGGATTAGTGAAAAATTTTATCAATTTTGCCTGCTGATTACTGTGTGTTCTAACTGCTAGATATAATCCTAAATTGTAGAATATGTTAAACTGTTTGGAATGATTTTTTAAATTTTCTGGGAAAAATGAATTTTTGAGGAGCGTACATGTGTATATATATGAATGAGAGCAGCAGAATAGTTTGCTACAGTTGAAAATAGATGAGTTTTCATCTACTGGAAATGTTTTAAATACTCTTTTCAAGATCCATGGCTAATTGCTTAGCCATCAGACCAGTTGATGGGTTGGTCTTGGAAATGTTTGTATATACTTTGAAGAATGTATGTTTTGGGATGTTCATAGAATTGTAGAATGGTTTGAGTTCAAAATGACCTTAAAGAACCTCTAGGTCCAACACCCCTGCCATAATTGTATAAAATATGGTTATATTACTTTACCAAAGGTGTTCAGCTGAGGAGGGCTATATCCATTTGCTGCCTACAGGCAAGCATTTCAAATTCCAAACAGCAAAAATGTGTACAAACAAAATTTTCTTGGAATTTGTTTGAGTGATTGCAGTTTAGGAGTGATTATATTGGGCTAGATAAAGGCTTCACTTTGCTTCTTGTCAGTCTCCACCTATAGACACAAAGAGGTGCTCAAAACGAATAAAATAGAACCAGTGTGATACTCTTCCACTCTCCAGCAGCTTTTGCTCAGGGTATATTTTCTGAATTGGATGTAGTTTTTGTGTATTTAGCCAATATTAGTGTTTATTTTTTTGGTGTATACTTGTTCCATCTCCTCTCGATCCTGTTGAACTTTTAATCACCATGACATGCTTTTGGTGATAGATTCTTTACACATTGTGTAAAGAACCACCTGCATTATTTGTTTTGAAGCTGATTCCTGCTATCTACTGCTTGCAGAAAAAGGCTTTTTGGGTGAATAAGAGATTCTTGAAGTATTTGTTCTGAGCAAGGATGCTCAGAATGAGTATGGAGCCAGTAATAAATAGAAAAAAATTTCAAGGCAGAATTTTTTTTAAGAACTTCACTTCTCTGATCACGCCCTGTGATTAGAAGTGTACTTTGTTTTTATGAAAGAAAATATGTGGAACAAATGGTGTGAAAGATATCTGAAGGCTGAGATAGCTACACATAAACATGTAGGTGCAGTGACATAAAATGGGATGTACATGTGCTAAAGACTGTTTGCTACACGAATCTTGTTGCTGGTTATGGACTAATCCAGCTTGTGGTATTTTGTATGTTTTGGTCTTTGATTATAGTCTAATGCATGCTGTTGGTCTTGGTATTTCTTAGAAAAAAAGGTAAATGTAGTAATTAATGAGTTTTATTAGAGCATTTGGTGCTGTCATACAACTGATCATTAATTAAGGTTAATTTAAAAAACCCACTGTAAAATAGATTAAATAACCCCAGCATTACTCAAATGGGACAACAGGTCATGATATCAAACTTGAGAGAGGTTATTAGTTTCTGAAAGGAGGGGTTTAAGACCACTACTGTTTAATGATTTCATTTAATGACCCTTGTGCACTCAGTAAGAGTGTGCTAATGAAACTTGTTGATGATATAAAATTAAAGCTATAGAGACTGGGAGTGATTTTGCTCATTTCAGAGTTAGGCTGTGTAGAAAGGAAATGTAATATGTTATTCCATGCAAAATTATAATTCAGATGAGGTTTGCAGCTCCATTCAGGAAAGGAATCCTTGCCTAGGGTATTATGGGACTGTTCATAGTTTCTATTAAGGAAATAGGTGACACAATAATGAGTTAGGACATTTCCTTATCAGACACAGTATTTGAATAAAATGTGATTTCTTATTTGTCTCCATGTCATGGTGATTTTTCATTGGAGTTATTTGGGTTTGTGTCCAGTGCTTCTTGGTTTTCCCCCTCTCTCACTGCTGAGTTCAGTGACCAAAAGCATTACAAGTAGATGATGTCTCTTGGTCACTCAACATTTACAGCCACGGGAAGTGATGGGCAATTACCTCCAGCTTAGAACAGGTATGAAATTATTGTCTCAGTTGATCTTCCCTTACAGCCCTTCCTCAGAAAAGTGCTGAAATGTGTATTGTAGTTATTTAGTTGCATTAGTGGTCGAGTTTGAGGCTTTTAACATGTTTTTTCCCCTAATGCCTCTGGGAGATGGATAACTAAGATGCTGATATAATAATGCAATATGTATACTGAGTGTAATTGTTTGAGAGTGAACATATACTGTGGGGAAATATTGAATGGCTCATGAAAGATGAAGACCATTAGTCTTTTCTTTCAACTGTTAAAATAAGCTTTAGGGTGTGTTCAGCTGTGATTTATGAAAATGTTTAGACTAACACCTTCTTTGATGTTGTCTGATGTAGAGAAAAATGCTGAAAAGTATCATGATGAATGCACTTTCTTTTCACTTTTGGCAGCCTCCATCTTCACCAATTAAATTTTCAAGTATTGTTGTGAGTTCTTTAGAGAGCAGAACAACAGATGGGCAGTGTCATAAGTGGAAAAACTGATTTTGCTTTTCTTGAGTTTTCTCACACTTTAGCTAACAGAATAGTTTCAGTTATCATTGTACAAAGCTAAATATTTAGAACCTGATACTACATTTAAAATCTCTTAGAAGGATTATTTGCATATGCTATTTTGTTTAGAATATTGGAAACTAAAATCCTTTTATTGTTTTCCACTGGAATACACTTATAATTTGTGATGAATAATACATCACAAGTTGCAATAATTCTGCTTTTAATTCTGACTGCTTTTAAATTGTAATGCAATGTTGCAGATGAAAAATGATAAGCATGATAAGCATGTGTTATGCCTGGAAAAAGAGATTAAGAAATCAAAGTTATAATTTCTCTCCTGCATTTGAAATTTGGAATATTTTTAAATTTTTTTTTTTTGTGCATATAGGCAGAGGGGCAGGATTTAAGTTGTAAATAACAACGTTGTTTCAGTGTGTGTCTGAGCAAACCTTTGTCTCATAGTCTGAGAGGTAATTTGCAACACTGAGCACCAGAAAATGCACCCTGACACTGTGTATTAAAAACCTCCTACATTCAGAAATCTGAAATTTGTTCAAGACATATTTCCTCCTTTGAGCTTTTTGCCTGGCTTGGAGCTGATGAGATTTTTTTTTTTTTTTTTTAAATAACCACAGTGATATAAATACTCCTGTAGATAATCAGTAGGATAATTGTTTCATAGAACAAAGAGTAAAAAATTAAGCAAGTTGATGTGGAAAAGCACATGAAACTTAACTGTCTGCTGCAGAATCAGTCTTTTGTATTAGATTAGAAGAGTTTTAGAGTGTAAATCAAGAGCTGTATTTGTCCTGTTCTATTTGCCTCTACATTTTCCCCAAAAGACAAGGTACACATATTTACTGCTCTTAATTTTTAGCTAGACTAGCTTTTTGCTTTGTGGTCTAGGATTAAAAAAACTATTTGTGTGTTAGTTAACTAATTTTGTTTTCTTCTCATCTTTCAAATGAGGGTAACAAGCCTCAGTGACAGGTCATCTGGGTTGGCTGCTTTCCCTTGTGTCTCTTGTGGGGGCCAGGCAAAACCTACCTACGTGTATAAGAGGTGTAGAATTTTGCTTAATTCAAGGTTCAAGTGGATTGAAGGACTCTGCAGTGCATGTTCATCCACCATTGGCATAATTTCAGCGTGTTAAAAATGTTACATTTTTTTAAACCATTGTGTGTTGATGGTGTAATATTTGGATTGTTAACAGATTTTTTTTTAAATGAGTAGAGATGACCATGCGATGCTGAAGTGAGGATTACCATTAGGAAATATGCCTACTAGGCTTTAAACTGCAAGAGGAATTTGTGTCTAAGGAATGAGCCTTGCCTTAATGTGAAACAGTTTCTAGCACTATCATGGTTCAATAAGGCAAAAAACATCCCTGAACTGAGCAAGTTCAGGATTGTTACCTGACATAACAAAAGAAAATGATGGAATCCCTTGTGAAATGTTTTTGGATTTTCTTCTCCCTTTAATATGACCTTAAGTAAATGATGCTGCCCTGTTCCTTCATGCTGGCATTCATTGCTTCCTGATCAGCGCACAATTAATGCTTTTTGTGTGTTTGGTGATAGCTGTAGGTTGCTAGAGCTGAAAAGAAATTGTGTGATTTTTGTCTCTGAAAATGCCTCTTCCAAGCTTTGTTTTTACACAGCTAGTTTTCTCTTCTTTTTTTGTCTTTACCCAGGAGTGGCAAAACTCTATACAGAAGAATGCTGGCCTGGCCTTTATTGAGCTTGTTAATGAAGGAAGGTAAGTCACAATATTTGATAGCACCTCTGCCTTAGCCTTCAGAGAGTTCTGTGTCTTGAAAATTTTTAAAAATAATTTTTCTTCTTCCTTTTTGTGTAATTTTCTTTGGATTTTATGAGCATGGTTTTATGTTCTTTAGTACTTTGGTTCTAATTCTGAATATAGGATTTTGCAGAATCTTAATGCTCTTTAGTTTCATTAAATACTTTGCTTATCTGTGTGTCATGGATTTTCTTTCTTCCTGTCCTTGTGTACTGGTTAATGTTGAAACTATAATTTGTATTCAGCTAATCTCTTGAGAAAGGGAATTGATATTTGAAAGACATTACTGCTAGGAATTGTAAGATAAGCCTCTGTCTCAAAAATTAGATTTCAGTTTGCTCATTTATTTCTGACCTATCTCTTAAACTAGAAAGGAGGAGAGTCCCTCTAAGGAAAAAAGCCTCTTAATATAACCAATTAGTTTAATGTTCTATCCATAACTTTATATGTATATTATTGGAACTTATAGAAAATGACAGAGCAGGTGATGAGGCCATGCTCTTTGACTTGTAGTCAGTGTTCAGAACCATCAATATTTTCTTCATTACGAATTGATTGTTGAGGCAGATTAAGAGCAGTATTTACTTTTTTTCTGAAGGATTTTTAGAAGATATCCTAATGAGTTAGCTAAGGTGCATGATAAGAAATGCCATTTATTTAAATGTAGCTTCAGCTAGTAAGAATCCAAATAGAAAACAAATTTTACGTGATTAGGACAGCTTCTGAACTAAACCTGGAATAATTTATCACATAAATTAATACACCATATAAATATCTTTTTATCATTGTAGGAATGGGGAAATGGCTATTTGAGATTTTTTTTCTTAAGATGTAGATGTTCTCAAGATGCATAAAAATAATGGCCATTTTAATGGATTTTAATGGTTGCATTTCACTTTATGGTAGGGGAAACACCATTCTGAGGCAGGAAAAACATTTTGCTACTAGTCTTGATCCCAAGGGCCAAGGTAAAGTAACAAGGGTGTTCAGTTACAGTGTTAAGATCTAGCCTATAGTTGTTTGCTATTATGTGAGGCTGA
Source organism: Turdus rufiventris (assembly GCA_013186435.1). Classification (NCBI taxonomy): domain Eukaryota; kingdom Metazoa; phylum Chordata; class Aves; order Passeriformes; family Turdidae; genus Turdus; species Turdus rufiventris. The sequence goes on along the minus strand of PYHW01010582.1, from coordinate 8,875,448 downwards.
CCTGTCTTGACCTTACTTACAAAATGCCTGCTATAAATTTGGCCCTTGATTAATGTTTTATTAGCATAGATAACATAGAGATCCCACACACATGTAAACCACAATGTAAGGTTCATCTGTGTAAGATGATTATCATGGACAAATCAGTTGCTGAGACCGAGCTGTGCATGGCAGTCACCCAGTAGCCATTCAGCTCATCCAGGTCAGGCTTTCTATCAGTAAACTGTTTGGAATTGACTATTTTCTCTTCAAAACATGCAGTGCCCATCACAGACAGATGGAATCACTCCCCCACCTCCATAAACACCATCAATAACTTAGAGTCTAGCCTGAGCCAGAGTGGTTGTCTCAGGGACAAATGATCCCTTGAAGACTGGGAAGTGTGGTTTTGGTTAGCAGAAAATGTCTGTGTAATTGTTACTTCATTTCATTTCTGACATGTAGCAGAGTTGGGTTTTCGTTTCGTTTTTATTTTTTTCTTTTTTTTTTTTTTTTTTTTTTCCTAAAAATGGCTCCTTTTATCTGTGTCCATTTTCCTCCATTGCTGTTTATAGGAGCCTTTATAGTTACTGCTGAATTGCAGTGCTTTGTGGCTTTCAGCATTCACCAAAATGAAACTATTATCCCTCAAATGATAGGAACTGTATTCCAGAACTACTCTTTCCTTCTCTTTATGCAGTTGGCACATTATTTTTCTTGCACATATGCTAACACTTGGACTAAAATATCTCAGACCTTGTATTTTATTCTATTTGCTATTTTTTGTGTATTTTTACCATAGTATTATAGTCTTAGCAACTCGAAAAGATGAAGTCTTTTAATTGAAACTTAAGAAAATATCTGAATTGTACTGATTTAGACTTTAGCTGCATAATTATATAATAAAAGCTGAATTTTAAGTTCTTTCTACAAGTGCTCAAGAAAATATGTCCAGGTAGCTGTAGAAAGGACAGAACTTGTTAAGCACATAGGGCAGGATGTCTGTAGGGCACCCTGACATGAGAGTTAGAATAAATAAATAGGAAGAACTGCCTAGAATTTGTGGAATCACGGAATTGTTGTTGTCTGCTGCCTTGGTGGGGGAAATTTGGTCATCCTATAATCTTTGTAAATCAGAGTTTTATCACCAGTGTTTACTACTAGATTTTTTTTTTTACTAATGGGATATTCCAGCTCGAGGTGTGTTCCTCTGTTTTGTTTTTTTTACTAGGCAAATAAGATGACTGAAAAATCTTTCTGGAAGAAGTCTAGAAGGGGAGATGTAAATCTCTTCTTCTACTTACTTTCAAATGTATTTTTTGCCTTTATGTGAAAGGTATGAATGTACCTCTCTCTCTCACAGCAGTTGGAAATTTTATGTTTAGGCTTGCTGTGTTTTGGCTAGGATTCCCTGGACGGAAATATGTGCAGAAAGTTTGCCTCTGGGACTCGTAAGGTCTGCAGTGTGTGTGCTGCATTCAGAATGTGTTGGGCTGAATTTCCTCATGATCACAAGTAACTCATGTGTTCCACAGAAGAGTTGCTCCCTGCCTTGCCAGGTTGTTCACGCCCACTTCACGTGTAGAGCAGAATTGATTAGTTTGCGCCCAGTGAAATTTTGAGTCTTGAACTGAAAGAAAATCTCCAAACAGGATGCTGGTGTGTGGAAATACAGAACTGTGAACATGCCTAAAACTGAAATATTGAAGTCCAGGTTACAAGCATAGTAAAAAGAAAAAAGCCAGCACAGAAATCCAGGGAGCTACAGAGTGTAAGTGAAAAGGTAAAGGAGCAGGTACTAGGGAATAACCTCTTTCTGTGCGGTAAAAGACACCTCAATTTCAATACATTGCTACGTTTAACATTAATCTGGCTTTAATAGAAAGTAGTAAGTATTGTTCTGTGTTCTTGTAGTGTCTGGGAACGCTATTAATGCTCTTTGAAACCTTGTTAAAAAGGTGCCTGTGCCCAGGGCTCCTCCACGTACTGAGCCATCTGTGCAGCAGAAGGATAGGTTGGGAAATGTTTTCTTTAGCCTGCTGAACTTCTGTCAGTCTGGATTTCATTCTTTGTGCTTGCCTTTCACTTTTCACTTTTTAAAGGGTCCTCCCTTTAGGGAGAGTCTGTTTTGGAGCCTGAACCTGAGAGGTGAGGGAATTGTTCACCAGAACCATCCTTTAGGAGGGCTCTAGTTCATTGCCATGGCCAGCCCTCTCCTTTGGAGACTTCTGAGCTGCCCAGACTGATTCCTTTTTTGCACCCTGGAACTAATTATGTTTCCTCCTTATGCACAAGATGGTGGAGCTATTATTTAGGAACTAAAACAAGCGCAGCTTTGTTTTATTTCCTCGCATGTACAAATGCCTCTTTTGCTAGAGCCTGGTTTCCTGTACTTGACTAGTTAGCGAGCAGCTCCTGTGCTCTGTGAAGGTTAAAACTCTCTGCTGTCTCTGTGATTCATTAGCACACTTTAGTGTGAAGCATCTCTTATGCTGGATCTTGTTTTCTGTATCAGTCAGGGCACTAACAAACGTACTTGAGCTCGAGACCAGGCATGACAGTTATTATCCCCTTTGGGGTGATAATGGGTTTGGCATGGCAGGGGTTGAGGGATCAGTCTCCTAAGCATGCTGCAGCAATTATTCTTGCCAATTTTCAGTTGAAGAGACTCTTGAAGATGCTTAATTTTAATTTTCTCAAGCACAGTTTACTTGGCCATCTGAGGAATTATAGAACAGTGTTCTATGCTTACATGTTTATACACTTATATGTGAATATTCACTAAAGAAATGTCACAGAACATTTGGTTTAAAGAAAATCTCATTAAACTGGCAGAATCAATGTATAATTTCCTCTCCTTACCTTTGCTTTTTCAAATCCTTATCCAGTGTAGGCAACCAAAACATAAGGATTCACAAACGTATCCATGCTTGTTTTTCTGTGGCTTTTTAAAATATTGCCACATTTTTTGTTGTCTAATGAGGAATGAAATCTAGTCAGAATTCTCCCCTCTGTATCAGAGCTATTTCTACTGTGTCTTTTGACGTAGTTGAAAATAATTTTTGGTTTTTTTTTCCCAAAGGATCTTGCAAAGGGATTTTATGTTCCCTTGGATTTAAAATTATTATTTTTGATGCACTATAGACTTCTATTAAAAATATTTATCAGTATTATACAGTTAATTCAAAAGTTACTGGGCGAAGAAGGAAGACATACAGAATGCAAATTTAACATCCTTAGAAAGTAGAAATTCCATCAACCAACTGAAAAAAATATCCCAGACCTCTCCAGAAACAACCAAATGCAACTGGTATTATTTTCTGAATACCTAAGATCTAATAGTATAAAATCTGGAATGCTGTAATCATCTGTATTTCCGTAGCTGAGGGGGATGGAGAGGAATTTAAGAGCTGTACTAACCAAATTTAAACACAAGTCACCTGCTGTTCCTTGTCTTAAATTGAGTGTATTGCTTTTGACTGATCATGGATGCAAATATTTTTTAATATTGAAATCGTTGGCAATCAGGCTGGCTGGCCAATTACTTGGATGGAAAATGGGGGACAGATGTAGGCTGCCCCATTGAATTGTCTCTCATTCTCAGCGCTGCGGTCACTCTCAAGGAATGAATGTTGGAGGGTTGTGTTGCCATAGGAGCAACTACTGTGATGGAAAAATACTTAGAAGAATAGAGCTATTAATGAAAAAATGGATGATAACTGACAGACTTTGTGCATAATTGACCAAAAAAGGCTCAGGAGAAAAATGATAAATGTAGTCTGGTCCAAAGTAGAATTGATTACTGCTAGTACTGCTCCCCTTGCTGCAGCCTTCTTGCCCTGTGATGGCATAGAACCTGCACCTCTGTCTTCTTTTGTAAGAAAAAAATGCATATTCTCCACATTTCCTTGCTTTTTGATTTTTAACAACCCTTTCTGTTTAAGTGGAACGTTTTGTAAAAGAGATTTTTGATGATCTCTCTTCTGGGTCTTGATGTTATTGTTTTGATTTGTTTAAAAAAAAGAAGAAAAACCAGCTTTGTTAATGTGTGAATTTGAATACGTAAGATCATTAGGCTACACTTAAAACAGCATTTTAAATGTGCTGAAAATTAGGAATTGCAGCCTGGATGTGTTTCAGAGGGGAATCTGTTGGCTTGAGTGGGGTTCTTGATGCTACCTAATTTTTTTGTGTGCATGTGTGTGCACTGAGGTACACTGTGATGTACACAGCCATTTTTAAAGCAGTTTTTTATTTCACTGAGTTTTGAAGGGTGTGTATGTGACATAGGTAGGTTTGTCTTGTTAGAATACATAATTTTCTGGGTCAGTGAAAAAGGAAATTCATAAAACACTTTTGTGTGCCATTTTTTAATGCAGAAAGTTTTTGTTAACGTCTGCTTTAAAAAAATTAAATTATTGCAAGAGTAACAAGAAGGTATCTGTTCTGTATTCTATATACATGTATAGAATGTATTCTGCTATTGCCATCTGATGGGACATTTTTAGAAATCATTTCTCATAGTACTGTGCAGTGGCTCTGAAATGTGAACACAACACTTTTCAATAGGCTCTGATATGTCCTAAGAGGCTCTCCTAGATAGAAAATTTTGGATTGGTGCGTCCCCCCATCAGCTGCCTTTTCAAAGTTGTGTTTCATTTAATGCTAAGTCATGTCCAAGTCAGCATTTTGGTGAGTCTGCATAACTTTGAGTGGGGCTCTTTTTTATTTTATTGTTCTGTTTTGTTTTTTGTTTGTTTGTGTTTGTTTTTGGTCTCCCATTTTAAGTCAATAAATTTGTTCAAACTTCAGTCTGTAAGATTTTATGGACTAAATGCATTTTTTGAGATTTCAGTAGAGTATCTGTAAAGTATCTGTGTTCCACAAAGCAATTGTAAAACACCCTTGCAACAGTAATTCCACCACTTAGCACCTTGAGCAGTCAGATCCCATAAAAGTCCATGTGTATCCATGTAGAACATCCCCTCTTTTGAAGTGAAAGAATCTCCTGTGTGCCAGGTTTATGAGGAAGGAGTTCAAGTATGAAAAACTGATAGTTGTTATACATCAGTAATACCAACCCATAATTTGTTAATCTCTCACTTGCTTTTGCTTTGCACATAGTTTTCTGTTTATTTTTTTGCCTCTTGTACCTCTTAATTTTTGTAAGGAAAAGCTTAACTTTTTTACTTGTTCATCTAGGCATTCAGCAGCCAGAAATCAGAGGAAGACTTTTAGTTCTGTGTCTCTCAGTTTTCCAGCATAACAATGGAAATCAGTCTATCTCATGTATTTGGCTGGAACTCCTTCTCTCAGTGGTTTAGCACTTCATTCCTGACCCAGCAAAATATGCAAGTATATATTTAACTTCCAGCATGGAATCCATCCCAATGCTTGTTTTTACTAGGCTGCTCATCTTTTCAAAGTTAAGCACATGTTTTAAAACATTTCAGTCTGGAAAACAAGTGCTTGGGAAGAAAAGTCATTCTGAGACCTTGAATCTGGTGTGCACTGCAAGCAGAAGAGTAGCCCCAGAGTCTTTACACTCATAGATAATCATGTCTAACTTCTAAAATGTGTCCATCCACACTCCATGCACATTCTTCTTGTATTAAGGTCAGGAAAATAATAATCCAATAGCATGTCATACATAAAAACAAACAAGAAGAGAATCTATCAGGAAGGGGGAGTGTAAATCAGCACATTCAACAGCATTTTGGTGTTTAATAGTACTGAAAAAAATCAGCAGATAAATGAGATAATACAAGGCAAGCATGGTCCATGGATGTTCATACAGGGATTATGAAGCAGCAGCAAGAAGGAAATGACTAGACTTGAGATTATCTTTAAGGTTGGGTGTGCATACTTTGAAAAAGACAAAAAATTCAATCTGTCTGTTTCCTCAAAGAAAGGAAAAGCTGTCCTTTTGCTATAAAAAAAAAAGAGAAGCATTTAATATGTTTTAGATGAAATTTTTATTTAACTAACACAGTCTAGTTGCTGGGACACTAAAAAAATCAGGATAAAAAAATCAGGATAAAAGCGCACAAGTCGTTAGGGAATTTTGTAATTGCCATATTATGAAACTACTTTATGGGAAAATATGGTGTAAAATATCTTTTTGGTCTGACTCAGGTTGCCCAGAGAAGCTGCAGGTGCCCCATCCCTGGAAGAGTTCAAAGCCAGGCTGGGTGGGGCTCTGAGCAACCTGGTCCAGTGGAAGGTGTCTCTGCCCATGGCAGGGGTTGGAGATGATCCTTAAAGTCCCTTTCAACTGAAACCAATTTATGATTCTATAAACTTAAAAAAAAAAAAAAAAAGAGGGGTCTGTTTCTGGAGGGTCTCCTGTAGTATAAACAGAAGGTACAGATTGATGGAGGAAATGAAATTGTTTTCAGACATTCATGATCAGTTAGTGTGGGAGGCCAGAGCAGGAACCAGCAAGGACTGTTGAGATCCTTTAAATCCATGAAGTGCCTCTTACTGTCTTAGTGAGGAGAATCAGATGTTTCTAAACATTTTCTTTCTTAAGAAGACAACGCTTGTCTCCCAAAGTTACCTGAACTAGGTAATTCAGTTTCCATGCTCTCCCACATGTACAAAATGTGCTGTGTGTAATTTGGAGTTGGGCTAATGCTTCAGCAAGGCTCAATTCCTGTCCTTGTCTCAGCAATGGTCTGCTTGCCTGGGAACAGTTGTTTTATTGAGAGCAGTGAGCTACACCTAACAAATGTCTGTTCAACATTTTGTTTCCCTTAAAGGGAAAACTAGCAGCTGCCAAGGTTCTCAAAATATGTGTTTAGTAGGTGATTAAAACTTCATTTTAAACATATAAGCAGAGGTGCATTCATTTTTACAGGTGTTGTGAGCTCATATTTGCCTTTGATTTTTAATGATGGCTCTATTATATCATGCCATCATTACATTTGGTACATAGATTACAAAATATATATATTTATTTTGCAAAGTTCCATACTTAAGTGCTAAATTCAAAATAGAAATCTGACTGGTATTCCATGTATATGGATACTGTTTTCATAAAGAATCTCCAAATGGCCCTAGATGATAATGCATTTTGAATTGTTTGTTATGAGAGAGCTAGTCCAAGCATATGCAGTGTTTGGAAGAGGTTGAACTGAAAAGAGAGATTAAAATGTAAAGTTATTGAATGTAAAACAACAACAACAAAAAAAGACTCGTTTTCATCAATCCTGTGTGGAGTATCATAGAGAAAGTGAGGAAAGTGTGTGGGATCAGTAAGGAGGGCTGGGGGTGACAGAAGAGACAACTGATCCATAGGAGACAAAGCTCTTCCTGGAGCTTGAAGTGTGTTTGTTTCCACTAGGTGCACTTCTGGTCTGTTTGGACAAGGTTGTTCCTGTGTGAGGGAATGCAGTTCTTTGCTTTGTTTGGAGCACATCCATCCTTTCTGCACATGCATAGCAGGTGCTGGGCTGCTCACTGGTTTTGTTTGGTAGATAAAAAGGAAAACCATGTTGTGAAGTGTTAATTATTATATAGGGTGATTTCTTAAACAGATAAAGGAAAAGTGGGACTCAGAGTGTATAATTAGTGTTGGATTAAAAGTAGACCTTTTAGAGGACAGCTGGTATTTTTCAAAGTTTGATCAAGCTACCAGAAGATATTGGTATTGATAAACTCAGGGAAAATAATGGAATATTGTCCAACTGTGTTATGTGCAACTTGTAATACATGATATCGTAGCATGTGAGCATTTGTGATCCCCTTAATTTCAAAAACAGTTCTTAGTTCAATAAAAAAAAGTTTATTTAAATGCTAATGTGTCAGATTTGAATGTGCTACCAGAGATCATGGAGAAAGTCAAACAGTTGGGATCTGCCCAGACTATGCAATTGCTTATCCAGTTTCTGTTGCTGGTTTGTCACTAATGCATGAAGATAAATTGGCAGAATTGTATGCTTGCTGCTCAACAGCTACATTCATTCTAATAGTGACTAAAACCAGAAAAGAAATAAAGGAATTACAATGTTTTAAACTACTGGCTTTTGTAACTTACCTCCCCAAACAGAAGGTGAAGTCAGTGAATTGTGCATATTTCTTATTTCAAGACTTCATCCTTGAGGAGAGACTAATCCACCAACTTGGCTTGTTCCTGAGCTCGTGGCCTCACGTGGCTGCTGTGCTGCAGCTTTGTGAGAGGGGAATGAGAGGGGCAGTGAACAAAGAGCTTCAGGTGTTGCTCTGCCTCTGGGTTTCTTCTCATGGGAGCAGGCATGTGACCTGCTAGTCTCCTGCACGTGTGGAATTCTGAAAGCATAGGAAAAGAGACAGCAGAGCATCACTCTGTCAAACATACAGTAAGAGACAGGTGGAGCCTTATTTCAGATAAGTTATTATGGTTAAAATTAACACTGGATGCATTAGAAGACATCCATAATAAATCCTGTGGTGGTACAGAAAGCCTTTCAGTACACTCAGAACTTGCTGAAATGTACTTTAGTTTATCTGTGCAATGAAAACAAATGATTTTATGTTCTGCTACTCTTTTTTCTACAACTGGAAACCTTACAGAAAAAGTTTAGTAACAGACATTTTAAAGAACTAATCAATAGAGCAGGTAATGGGTTTATCTGGTGTATGTTTGAGTGAACCTGTGAAAATGTGCACCTTCTCAAACAGTGTGGCTCCTGTGTAGCCAGTTTTAACTTTATGAATCCCAATGTAACTAATTAAAAAGGAAATGTTTTTGGTAACAATATGTGAACTCAGAGAATAATTGGGTTGTAATTCAATCTGTCAGCTCTGCTGCCATTCATAAACTCAGGGTTTATGAAGGCCTCAGAAAACTCATTTTGAATTACAGCTTTATTCTGTACATAACCTGGAACAATGTATATCTTAGCATTTCATTTGTGAGACTGGAAATGTTTTATAATCCTGAAAATATTACTTAAATGTATACTTACCATAAAATTCCAATCTTGCATTTGGAGGAAGAGCTGCATTCCAATGGGTTTTTTTTTGAGATTTTACATCAATTATGTTAGAGCTTTAACTGTGGATGTTTATATGCAAAAACTGCTTACTTTATATTGTGGTGGACGTGAAAGATTTTTCTTACATGCCTCTATTTCAGGTAAAACAAATGACTGTCTGGAGTGTTTACATTTTGTTTAATGTTTACTTTGGTTTACTATCGAAATACAATTTTACTAGTTGCCAGAGAATTACCCTCCAACCTTATTTCTACTCTTTTCTTAGCACAATAAAGTCAGTCATAGGAGCCCAGTATATTTGCATATATATACACTGTATTTCCAGATTTTTTTTTTGAACTTCATTCTGTTAAGGCAGTTCTTAAATCTTCTGTCTTCAGGTTGCTGAGTCAAACCATGAAGGAGCATCTGGTGCGAGTGGCTAATGAAGCAGAATTTATCCTGAGCAGACAGAGGGCGGAGGATATTAACCGCCATGCTGAATTTGAGGTAAGAAAGGAAATCTGTTTTTAAAAAAGCAAAACACCAAAGCATAACCGTCTCATGGTGCTTGAGGATTCCAGGATTTGCAGGCTTCAGGAGGTTCCACTCTGAAAGGTGCTTTGGGGGATTTGATGAGTTTGCCACTGACTCTGATGGGAAAACAGGCTGAGCAGAGCAGCTCAGAACTTGTTGAAATCTGCACACTGTAGATTGTAGGGGAGAGGATTTTATCATACCAATGCTGCTCTTCTCCATTTAACAAATATCACTGTGTGTGTTAGAGCTGCTTAGCATCACAGTCAAGATACAGGTCTGAAAAAAACCACTTTGCTGAAGATAAGTGGTAACAGCCTGTGAAGTGCAAAATGAGAAATTACTTTCTTTTTTCTTTTTGTATCATCTGCTATTTAACTAATCCCTCTCTAAACCCATTCTCCTTATGTTTTACATGCCTCAGTGTGGTTTAGCTATGTTTTCATACTTTCACCCCACTTAAGGGAATCTAAAGTGAAATGACAGTCTCTGGTTTTGTAATAAACTTGTATTACTTTATACGAAAAACAAGCCTGTTTTCTGAATCACTTTGGTCATACCTCCAATTTAGGATCTTGGTTACATTATATATCAGTTTTCTCTGTGCTTTAATTATTGGGTAAATGAAAATGAAGCTAAATCTCTCTCAATTCACTAATATTCTACTTAAAGAGTACTTTGTCTTTCTTCTGACATGTGATATTACTTGTGGTTTTGTTTTTAAAATGAAGCATTAAGAGATTGAAGGCACATTTGTGCTTAACGTATTTCTAAACTGTTTTCCTCTTAAATCTTTACTTGAAAAAATACTCCCCAAAGATGAAAGCATATTTGTCTTAGACAGTGCTTATGTTCTAAAGGTCATCTGTGTTGGCCCCTGGATTCAAGCTGTGCGTTGTCTAATAACATATCTGCACTTCATCTAGAGCTAGTTACCCCCTCCTGCAAACAGAGATGTTGGAAGGTATCTACAGTACCGTTCTGCAGTGGTCAAATAGCAGGCATGTTTCATTTATTACATCAAGGGTTTGGCGACAGTCCTGTGGAGATGAAAAGTGCATCCTTTTACTCCGTTGCCTGATAATCATTGGACTGGGACATGCTTGACTTCTTTTGCTCTGGATTTATGCAGATACTCCATGCATGACATGGTGTTACTGATTAGATGTACAGCCCACTTTTTTCCTTCGGATGCAAACTATTTGCAAAGAGGGGTGTGTGTATGTAGGAAATGTGAGAGAAATGGAGGGTTCTGTCACATAAATACAGGTTCTCTGTGAATGCAGTTGTTCAGTGACAACTGCACTCTTAGCCCTTGTTCAGCCTCAAGATACCTTTTATGGTGTCTGGAAGAAATTTAAACAGGGCATCAACTTACATTTTTAATAGAGCTCTGAGTTCTGCTGTGACAAGTCTCTGGGGTCAGAGTTGGCTGATATTTTAGGCTGATGCTGGTTTGAATCTGTCCTGTCTCTGTGGTGGTGGCTCAAGAGGTTTAACTCATCAGGTGAACGTAAATGGAAAATGGTGTACTCAAATACCAGCAGTCTGTTTATCCAGTTTAGCTTTGTTCCTGTGTTGGAAAAACTTTGATCCAGCATGACTTCCACAGGTGTAGAAACTTAGGGTATACAACTACTGGATTCTACCATGTGTGTAAAGAACCTTGTTTTTGTGACAGACTTCAGTCAGTGTTGTGTTCTTTTGTGGAAAGAGGAACCATTAGTCATATCCATCTGAGTCTGCAGATACCACATTAACGAACAAATTCTGGTGTACCATGATCCATCCATGTCTTAAGATGTGATAGCTGAAGAAAGTGAGCAGAGGACTGATCCTGTAAGAGTTAGCCCAGGAAAATATGAAAATGTGGGTTTGATCACATAAAAAACATTTTGTGCTTCTGGTAATTTCTAGTTGCAGGTTTTTTAAAGAAATGGTTGGGATGGGCATGTGTGGTTCAGATCAGAAGGAAGTTTTGCCCTCTAAGTGCTAAGGAGAAAGGAGATGAGACTGGTTGAAGGGGAATAAAGGCCCTCAGATTAGAAATAAGGAAAGAAATATCACCCATTTTTATTTTTTATTCAGACTTGCAAGTCTGGTGTCATATTGCATATGCAATAGTCCATGTTAACACTGGTTCAGCAAAAATCCAACCTCCAATTTTCTTTTTAAAGATCTTTAGTATGTTTACTGCTACCTGATTGCAGTTCTCCATTTCTAAAAGTCATGATGAAGATAAGCCTTGCAATATCTGAGTCAGATTTTGTAGAGGTTTGCACTATCTTGCAAGGACAGTTTGAAAGTAAGAAGCAAATTTTCTTTTACTTTTTAAGATTGAAGTCTTGTATTTGGAGCACAGAGAGGTAGAGGAAAGCAATGGGAAATTTAGGCAAGCTTCATGATGAAGCTCTCATGTATAATTGTGTACATTCAGTTATAAATAGGGAAGGATGGTCATTTTAAGAGTAAGGAAAAGCCTAGGAAAATAGGTAATACAGGAAAGGCACTGCTGGGCTGGAAACTGCATCTTAGAAACGAGATGCAAGAAATTATTTGATGGAGTGATAGTTTAAAAGTTGCGCAGGGTGCCACTCCTGTTTGGTTCTTAATTCATTGCAAGTACAGGAGAGATGTTTTCCTTCCAGAAGTGGTTTGAGAAATGTCCACCTATAAATTTTGTCCCATCCAGAATGGGACAGAGAAGCAGCAGCAAATGCAGCACATGTGAACTTGGCTGTGTAAACTCTGGTTGGGCTTTGCTCTGTCTCTGTGTGGTGGGACCCTGCATTGGCAAGAACGTGGAGAGGAACCCTTTCCACACAGTTGCATGACAAAGAACGTGGGAAGAGTCTCTGAAGCAAGGATAGTTTTGGGGTTTGTTTTCTTTTTTTTTAGGCTTGTTATTCCAGTTTGTACTGTAACTTTGGATATGCAGTAAACCTTTGAGTTTCCTCAAAGAAGGCTGATGAAGGAATATTCTGCTCATTTCTGTAGTGAGGTAGCAATGCAACACATATTTTGCAGTGAAAATGTGGCAATGTGAGCATTTCTAACATATACCTTGTAGCCTTAAATTTTCTCCATTGTTCCTGGATTTATATGTACGTGTCTCTTAGGTGTATTTCAAAATGTCACCCTTGGTGTTTGGCAGACTTGGAAATCCTGAAGAGGAACCCCTTTATGGGAGTTCCATGTTACCATTCAGATTGTTTTCTAGAAATGACCTTGAAAAATGTGGTGATTCTCACTGTGTCTTAGATTATCTGTGCAGACTGCTGTGGAGTCAGGCCTATGGGAATAATTGGATTTGGTGTGAGGAGGGGGAGGGAATTTTGTACTCTAATTGACTTTATTTTATAATTTATGGCAGGAGTGCCCATTGCCTTGGCTATGCCTTCTGTCTTATATAAATCTCTTGATGTACTTCTGGGTGAATATACATATTTATAGAATTCTAAATAAGTAAACCTGCAAGGTTTTTAGGCCTGGACTGTTCAGTGTTTCTTCTTTCTAGCGAAACTTTAGTTTTCTTTTGGATGGCACTACTGGATTTAGGCAAAAATCTGTGATACCAGATCGCAGTGTTTGAGTAAAGTATTTTTGATGACTACTCCAGGAAGATGGTTTCTTTTGTTTCATTTTGTTTTGTCTTGGTTTTGGTGTTTTGGGTTTTTTTGCATGGAAGATTCACATGAAAAGTAAGAAAATTGGAGGAAAATTTGCAATGCAAAAATGTTCATAACCTTATACATTATGGTGTGTGTAGAAGACACAATAATTTTTAAAATACTTTCTGTAATGGGTGGGCAAGGATTCTTCATTCTGAGGAAAACAAACCCCTTGGTACTTTTTTCAGTAAAATATTGCTGCTATTCTAATTGGCAAAATAGCCTGCCTCCTCAAAGTGTCATTTTTGAAAGATTGCGTGGTGTCATCCCCTTGAATTTTTGGTCTTATTTCTTTCAAATTCTTGTCATCCACAGAAACAGAAAGTGCTGGCATTCTTGTTATTGGCTGTTTCTGTTGATTAACTGAGAATTTCGCATGACTTTCCCTTTGCATTTGTTATAAATCATGCTAGGCAGCTAACTTCTCTGCATGATTTCTCTTCAATAATTAAATCTAGCATTTCCAGCTGCTGTAGAATTTGTTGCCCTTTTGTGCTCAGTTATGTTTTTTCATGCGGAAGACTTGGACTTCCTCACAGTTTTAATTCTTACTCAGTGTCAATTTACAGGCTGTGGTAATAAACAGAATGTTTTACTTCATGGCTCATGCTGGGAAATGAATCTTAAAACTGGTATTGCCTTGACAGAGGTGGGATGCAAGGCTAGGCAAGCGTTCCAGTAGTGACTTGGATGGAGCTGTTTGCTTTTTGTTTCCTTGGCAGAAGGCAAAAATCCAGTGCTTCCCTTGATGGATAATCTTCTGTGTTCCACATCTTTTCCCCTTTGGTGCACTCAGCATTAAATGTTGGAATATGTTATTTGTATCAGAGGAAGTGACTCAAAATTGCTGCAAGTCAATTCTGGCAGAATACCCCTAAGTCAAAAGGAATGTTTGAGAGCCCTTGAAAGAATTATGGAAAGGTATTTGGTGGTTTTGTAGTTTCTGTGGATGATTGTTGCTTCTGTATGTAATAAGAAGTTACTGTGGGAAAGGAGGCTTTAGTCCTTGGCTGGGTCCATATTCTCTGTAGTTTACCAGTGTTTTTCACAGAAGCTGCTTTGTTATAGAACCTGTGCATCAAAAAATCTTCTGGAGCTCTTGCAACATCCTGTTACATTAGGTGTTTTTCAGCACACTTAATAGTAATGTTCTTATTAAAACAAAAGATTTTGTAGTGATTGCAGTGGAAATTCTCTCTTTGAGAGTGGGTCAGCAGCCGTGGTTCTCCACAGAGCACGTGGAGATAAAGGATAGTGCAAGCTGCAGCAATGCACCAGAAGTTGTCATTAAGACTGCAAAAATGTAATCGGGCAACATGAAGGAGGTTAGATGTTCCCTCACTGAAAAATAAGGCTTTACACACATTTTTATGAACAGACTTGACTCTCTCAAACTTTAATTTTTAAATAAATGCTGCCCTTTGCACTGGGACGTTTAGGTGCTACAGCACCATCTGTCTGTCAGTAGAAGGAAGAAAAAACCCTGACTTTTATTTCTAAACATGTATTTGAGGTATTATAAACACTTCATAGAGTGCTGAACATAAGAGAATTTTTTTTTTCCATGGGAGGATTAACCAGTTTTGTTCTGCTGCAATATGTTGGCAAGTCCCAAACTAGGAGATTAAATTTCTTTTATTCCTGAGGTGGCGACTTTTGGAATTAATTGTCATGTGAAATGAAGGAGACTAACCAAGTGTAATTTGAAAAAAAATATGACCAGGAAGGTCAAGCACAGTGTTTTACAGTGTTTGAGATTTCAAATTTTTATGTCCTTTCTCACTTCTTTTACATGTTTAACATATCTACTTATTTTTGTCTTCCTGTGAATGATGAACTTCCTTATACAAACTGTTTATCCCCTCTCCTAAGTACTGTTGCAGATTATTATAGGAATTATCAATAATCTTAAATAATCTTTTCTCCATAGGTCTTTAAACTTACCTTTTGCTGCGGGAATACATCTTAACTCCATCATAAGATGTTTCTATCTGCCCCACCTCATCCTGCCTTTCTTTAAATATCTTTTTGGCATTCAGACTTGGTGAGCTGGATCTTTCTTGTCTGTGTCTCGAGTGGCTTGTTGAAAGAAATCTAATGAAGCCTGACTTCCTTTACAAAGGCAATGATGGCTCTTGCCAGGGTGTGTATTCCTTTGTTTGCTTTTTGCTTGAAACACAGCTCCAAGTTTGCCTTTTAGAAATTTTAGACTTATTGCCATGTTGCTTTTTGCAGTCCTCCAGAGTCCGTTTGCAGTATTTCTTTCCTCTGGCACTGAGGCAGTTTGAACAAGGACAATGCAGCTGATGGTTGTGCTCATCCCTGAGTTATTCTGGATCACCTGAGTGGACACTGCCTGGTGTCAGCAGTGGTTCTCATCCCAGTTTTCTTTTATAACATCTCTGTTCTGTGGTGGTCATGTGTTCCAGGAGCACTTTTTATCCTTTGATCTTTTATTAGCTCTACAGCGACACCTTAATGGGCTTCCTCCAGCTGATTTGTTTGAAAAATAATTTAATGCTGCCTTTTATGGCTTTATGCAATTTTTCCTCCATCTCTTTTGACCTGCTTCATTCTGTTTTTAAAACTATCATGCCATAGTTGACATATTTTTCTGTTTTCCTTAACTGGGGAGACTTGCTGAAGAATGCCATTTTCTTTCTACAGCTCAACCATCCCAGCTTTTTGTTTGTTTGTTTTTAAAAAAGCCTTCTTTTGGATGGCATATGTTTCCTTTGAACCCCTAATATTGTATCTTTTAATACAGATTGTGTTGTCGATTAAAACATTTTCCATGTTTTTCTGCATCTTTTTATATTTATAATATGAAAATTAAGCTAGCCAGGTAAGAAATTTCTTGCTTCAAATGAGATGTTCCCATCAGAAGTGTTGTTGTTCTCACCTATTCATGAAAAATAAATCAGTATTGTTTACCTTATTTATTATTCATGTACAGATTTTTATGGGAGCTCCTGCCAGGTAATGATTCTTCAATAATCCAGACTGAAGTAATAGAGTGTAAATAGAATGCAATTTTCTAGCAATAACAAAACAAATATCCTGTTTGTCTTGATTGGATATTTTATTCTAAAATTTCAGAGATAACTTGTTTTGCTTCTGTACCTTTTTAATAGCAGTGTTAGGAATTGTTTAGCTTTGGAGAAAAAGCACTGGTGACAGTACACATCTCTCCTGTGTGTTTTATTGTAACTCGGTTTGATCTAAATGAGAAAGACATTACATTAAAATAATTCTGATATTGGAGCTGACAAGGTCACGGAAGATCTTCAGGGTCTATAATACCTGAAGGTGTTTTTTTCTCTGTTTCAGCTGGTGGGTTAGACTTAAATACTCTGCTCAGCTGTATACTTGATCTTATTTTTATTTTCATTTAGCATTATTTATTTCCTGTTATGTGTTTATTATCTTTGGGCTTCACTGTCAAGCCTACTATCCTGTGTTGAACGCTCTCCCAGAACACTCTCCCACTCTTCTGCAATTTGACGTGGTGCTTGGGCTGTAAAATACCTTTTCCCTGGTGCTGAGTCAGGTTGGATGAGGAGACATGGATCACAACCAGCATTTCCTAGAGCACCTTCTGTTCATTACACTGTTGTAATTAATAGAATAAAGCTGTTGCTGATGATGGCTGTTGTTCTCAATGCTTACAGTTGGGAGGCTGACTCCAACAAGTGTAATGAAGAATTAATTCCAATAGCTGCCAAATTATGGCAGGGTGAACACACTGGACATAATTTTGTATCTAAAATTGGATTATTTTCTGTGTTTTATTATCTAAGGTGAAGCTCATGTGCTGTTGTATTATTATCATGACTTGGTCTCCCAAGATTCCCCTCTAGTTCCTCACATCTCCTTTGTGACTAAACAATTCTGAGTAGCTGAGTATCAGCAAGAAACTCTTGTCAATTCATTTTGCACTCATTCTGCAAATTGTTTTTTACATATATGTAAAAAATACGTTTTTTTACAAACTGACAGGAATTGTGCAGTTAATATTGTTTGACCTGGTTCTTATCTCGTGTTTTCTCTCCTCTCCTTCTGGAATTAGCTCTACTGACTCTTGTCATACAGCCTTTCTTTGGCAGATTTTTCTTTTATTTTGCTTTTGTGATGTTGGTCTAGATAAGTCATGACACCTTCCCTAAATGTGTCTTTTAAAATCAAAGTAGTTTGATTATGTGTGGAGGATTTGTGCTTACTGATGTTTTAAGAGCTTTGATGAGAAAAAGGTTGGAGTATTCTTCTGTTGTTGTTATTTGTAGCTTTAACATTTCCACTGTAGGTGAACATATAACTATCAGAACCATTCTGCAAAAAGTATTAATTACAGCATGATAATTTAGTTTCTGTTTGCCTACAGGAACCTGAAACTTCTTTTTTGTTTCTGTTAAAACAGAAAAGGGAATTAAAGAGTTTTTAATAGCATTAACTTTCAGATGAAGTGTTTTCAACCACTGTTTATAATTCTACATTTATATCTTTAAGATTCTTCCATCAAGGCACAGGGAAGCGAATTATTGAAAAGATAAAAATAAATTTGTTTGCTTTCTGTCAGAGTTCATATCTACAGCCAACCTTGATAGAAGACCAGAATGATTTAGACAAGTTTGCTTTGGAGATTCATAACATATGCTTGCTGGACAGAATTGAGTTATCTCTGCTCTGGAGAGTAAGTTATTGTAGCAGGAGCTGACAGAGATGAAGATAACTGAGGGAAATTCAATTACCTTTTAGTGTTTTCCTTCTAATAGGATTCTTAATGTGAAAAAGATCCTTAGATGATGCGCCTGTGTTGCTTTGTGAGATCTGCTTTGATACCTGCATCCAGAATAAAGTGAACTCTTCTTTTCAGGCCTTCATTAAGGATGAAATATGCATCTGATTGCTAAATGGGTGTTAGCTTTTGATTCAGCATATTATCATTTGTAGTCCAGATATATTTGACAGTCTTTTGGCAGTAGTCTTGAATATTTTAAATACAATTTCATTTTCAAAAGTATTGTTTTTATGTAAAAAGGTTG
This sequence comes from Turdus rufiventris, assembly GCA_013186435.1. Lineage (NCBI taxonomy): Eukaryota > Metazoa > Chordata > Aves > Passeriformes > Turdidae > Turdus > Turdus rufiventris. Next base: position 8,857,262 of record PYHW01010582.1, on the reverse strand, counting down.
TTTATAACAGCAATTGAAGAAAGAGGTCACAAAATTGTAAAATAATTCCCTATATTCTAGTTCTGTCTCTGCTTGGTTTTTCTCTCATTTGACTTTTCCTGGCAAAAGCACCCAAGTTACAAATCCTGTTTTTCACTGACCTGAATTCAGTCAGTTGGGTTAAAACTCACCCACTTGACTCTAGCTGGATTTGTTGTAAAAGCTCATTAGTTCTGAAGTTACTGGGGTAGACTGGTTCATACAGCTATCAGGATGTTCTTATTCGTGTTACTTATAGAATATTTTTGTAGTGTCTGGTGGTTGAAATGAAAATTTAGAAGTGACTTTATGAAGTCAGCTCACTCTGCAGCTGTATGCACAAGAACAAACCATGCACAAGTTGGTGCATCTGCAGTATGCTCTCATTTACTGACCCACTAAACTACTGTCTAGAGTTGAATGCAAAAAGAGTTTAAAAAATAAACTCTGAACCTTACTAGGGTTGCAAAGTGTGCTTTTTAGCTGGATGATATGCCCAAGCACATGCATGCTAATATTTCTATAACAGAAAGGAAGAACAAATATCTTTATGTTAGATTGATTTGCAGCCCCAAAGCAGGCTTGGATCTGCCTAGAAGACATAGAATATCTGACCCTATGGAATAATGAATTGAGATTCTGGTCCATATTTTGAGTAGCTGCTTGTCTTGAGCTGTGGCTTCTTAGTTAAGTCAGCTGTGGTTATCCTCACCATTCTCTTGTTTGGACTAAAATCATAGCAGGAGTAGTCTCAGTTTGTAGTTAATGCCTCTGCTGATTGAGGCATGACAAATTTGATACCTGCAGGTTTATTTTTTGGTGTTTGTGAAGGTGACTTCTGAAAATTAGCTTCAGGACAGCCTACTGAGATACTTAGAAAATGTTTGAAGTGTTTGTCAGTAGTGCCTGAAAGCATTTACAGTCAAGGTTTTTACTGTTAACTATATTTCTTCCATAGAGTATTTTTCTCTTTTATCTATTAGTGTATTATTGAGGAGAAAATTGTACAAAATGTTACATTTAGTGTAATAATTTACTTTCTTGTTCCATTGAAAGCTTCAGCCTTTCACTGAGAATGCCCCATTATGAATGCAAAATATTGTGGTGTGAAGAAATAAACACCTCCATGAGTGATGGTTGAAAATAGACAGTAATTGCTTAAATAAGGATTTTACAACTAAATTGATATAAACTATCTGTATTTTGTAGTAGATGGTGCTGTCTGGGATCCAGGGAGGTGGAAATGGTGGAAAACTGTCAAGCCACATCCTTCCAGGGGTGATATTCCTAATTTTTTACAAAGGTAGTTTCTACTTCTGAGTAGATTTATGCAGCTTCCCAAGAAAGGGAACAAGCACTAATCAGAATTCTTAACTGGAATTGAAAGGTGCTTTCCCATTGCCTGCTTTGCAGTCTAGGCTTTTATCTTCACTTCCCTGTATTTGCTCTAGTGGGAATAACTGTAACAGAGTTTAAAAATCTTTTCCTTTCTGCTTGATGTTATTTTTTTAATTGAAGTGTTTATGGAATGAATCTATCTACTGATTTTTCTCTTTGACCTGAATGGGGTAAAGCCAAGCCAATTCCTTTGAGATGGTCTTAGGTCATGAAAAGGAAGATGTGTCAGGCAGTTAAGTTGCTCTTCTGGTGATTATTTTGTCAGGGAAGATTCCAAGTGACTTAGAAACCTCTGGATTTCACTGTTAATGTGGAGTCCAAATGGAAGTGGCAGAGTCAATCCTTAGAAAGATTTACCAATCAGAAATCCAAACTTTCCTCACTATTCTGCTTCACACAAGATGTTTCCTGTTACTTTTCTCACCACTTCTCCTTCCCACCTGTTTCCTGCTCACATTTCTAAGTCCCTGTAATTAATTCACTATTCAGAAAATGCATCTTCAAAGATTTCTGGCCTTCTTAAAATAAAAGATTTTGATATCTCTTGGAAGTAGAGCTTGGAAGGTGATGATAGTGACTATGATGAGCAGTGCAAGTACTTTGGTAATCATTCCATGGGTTTTTTTTTTTTTTTTTGTATCCTAGTGCAATGATACTGGAGGTTTTTTTTTGTAAAAAATTTACAGGAACAGATTCTAAGTCCAAGTAGTAATGCCAAGATTATGGCCTAATGGATTTTGAGATGTTTATGCTCCTTCAAGCCTTTTCCCAGCCTGTTCTTTTGCAGAAACTTGAGATTCAAGTTTCCCCTCTCCACTACCACCAGCAGGGCTGGGTCATCCTCAGCTGTGCCACCTCCATGCTGGTCCTTGGTCCTAAGGGAACATTTATAAAAGAAACAAACAAACAAAAAAAAAAATCAGATGTTCTCACTTGTAAAATATTGTTGATTATTTTTTCCTCTGCTGGCTGTTAGAAACCACAAATCTCTCATTTCTAAGCAGTTGTAGAGAGCCCTGTAGCCAGCATCACTCATCTTGGCACTGGCCCAGTGCTGCTTTGCAAGGCAGTTTCATATGGTCAGCATGAGAGGAGGGAGGAATGTTTCCTGGGTTATTTTTGAATCACAGTTGTTTGAAGCTGTTCAGAAATTTGGAATATTAGAAGTATTGGCTGGAGTGCAAGTGAAGCTGTTAAAGTGTGTAGGAGATGTTGTTACATGGCTCTTTGGTATGTTCAGTAACTGTGGCTTACATGTGTTTTATATCATGTTTTATGTCATTTCAGTAGTTTCTTTTGGTTTTGTGCATGCTGATTTTGATTAGTCACTGTACTTTATTTCAAAACCTATAATTTTAATGAGTGAACTGTAATTCACACCAAAAGTCAGATTTGTGTTTTAAAAATCCACAGAATTTGTGTTGCTTTTTTTTTTTTTTTTTTTTTTTTTATCCTGCATGGCTATTGTGCTTTAAACATAACAATCTCCAAGTATGGAATTTATTATTTTACACTGAATAAAGTCAATTAGCAAAGTTTAGTTAAGCAGGATTTGTGCAGCTGGAATGTGAAGTCTGTTTTGTGGTCTTACAACAACCCCCCTGAGTTCAGCCGTTGGTAGAAAATGCTGATAACTGTATTGAGGGCTGCTATGAAATCACCCTTGTGCCATTTAAAAAAAAAAAAAAAAAAACCAAACAAAAAAACCCCAAAAAAACCAACCCAAAACAACCAGAGAGAAAAACCTTACATGCTGAACTGAAAGAGAGCCAAAATCAAAACTCAACAAGAACATCAGAACCTTGAAATTGGTTTATTTCACAAGTTCTAAAGAGCAACATTGAAATGAAAAATAACAGAATATTTAGGAAGTGGCTCTTACATGTTCTCAGGTTATGATAAACAAATTGTTTAGGGACTTTTTTTTTTTAATTAAAATTGACAGCATGAAGGATGATGCCAGTAGAAACTGCTTGGTGCTGCATAGTTCTTAATTTCTCTGAAGGGAGCATCTGTGCTAGTTGTAATACTGTCTCTTGCATGGTTGCAGTCTTTCCATTTACACCAAGACAGCAAGAAAAAATATAAGTTTTAAAGCAATATTCTCAGTCTGTGTTCCATATTGCTCAGTACAGAGACCTGGAGTTGTGTGAATGAGTGTTTTTCACTTAAGACTGCTGTAAAAGACCCAGAGGCTGTTGTCTTCTCATGCTTTCAATAATGGGCATGTTTCAAATGCTGTCTTTTCATAGGTACTAAAATCGCCCAGTTATAAAAGAAATTAAATTTTCCTACCCCCAATAATTTTTAGAGCCAAATGTCAGCCTTTCAAGGGTGGTAGAAGTTTTTTCTGAAAAAAAGAGATGTTAGCTAAAAAAAACTTCATATGCATCTTATGCTGTTCTAAAATCATGTTACCTTACTAAATGAAAAACAATAATAAAGGAAAAAGTCTCATGGTCTAGGTGGAATGAAATGCAAAACATAGAACACTAGAAAAAAAAGAGGGGGAAAAACAAAGTTAAAACAATTTGCTTTTCATAGTTTGATGCTATAGGAATCTGACAGGAGGCTTTAAGATAAGGCAGAGGTTAAGCCAAAGCTGGGATTGTGACTCTTAACATGTTTCCAAAGTCAGTGG
>PYHW01010582.1:8844682-8853149 GCA_013186435.1 Turdus rufiventris | reverse complement strand
AATTTTGGAGTATAAAGTGTAAAGTGTAAATTAGCAGCACTGAACATGTTATTCTTGAGTAGACTTTATAATAAAATTCCATGCAATCCTCCTTTTTTCACAGATTCTTTCTAGTAATTTGAATTTTTTCTGACCAAAATAACCCTCAACAAACCAAAACCCACTCCTTAATACTTTTCCTTAATAATTAATTAAAATGTTTCTGCAGATACAGATGAAGATGACTTTATGGCAATAACTAAAGGGCTTTTTTCCATGTGTGGGAAGGAATACTTTTCCAGCAAACCTGTGTTTGTTCTATTTAGCCGTGTTGCTCAAGGATATGTGCCAGGCAGGGTGATCATTCTCCACTGAGAGAGGCTGCAAAGGTCCTGAACTGTCAGACATCAAACCACTAAATTAGCTCTTGGAGCAGCCATGGTAGAAGCTGGTGAGGGCAGATGAGTTACCTTTTAGGTAATGAATTTGTGTTTGTAAGGACAATTACATGTTTTTAATTTTTAATTTTTTTTTTAATTTTCCCATGAAACCTCATAAATGACATCTGTAAGGAGCCCAGTCAGAAAACAATGTGGCATCCAAAATACTGATATTTACTAAAGATGTGCTTGTCACTTACATGCAACCCATCATGGCAAGATAGGAAATTATTATGCCTCAATGCTTGCTATCTCAAATGAATGCGATCTCTCTGTTCTTTGTTCGTGAATTGAGAGATTTTGATAAAAACTCCTGGATTGAAATCAGAGTTGTGTTCTGAATCCAAGACACTAAACAGGGAAAGCTGAATAGTGCTTGAGGGGAGCTGTGTAGAAAATAGAACCAGAAACACAGCCCCAGACTGCAGGGATATCTCAAGGGGCTAATCTTTCTGCCTTTTGCAAAGCTGGAACTTTACATAAGCTTGGAAACTGTTTATGAAGAGATTTTTGGCTGGAAATGAATTTTCTTTGCATGTGTTTTGCAAATTTATAAGGAAATTTAGTAAGTGTGATGTAACAGGAGTATCAAGCAAAAATATAACAACATCAACAGAGGCATGTTGATTATTTTTGCTTAGGATTCTACATACAATATCAGTGTGATTATTTATATAATAAGAATCCTGTATAAAAATACACATTCCTCCAAGATAAGTGTTGAGACCATTAACATAAGTCAGGTGTTAAATACTGATATACCTAAGTATTTTTAAGTGTTTCTTTGATGGCTATAGAAGTTAAAGAATTTTAAGTCATGCAAATGCCTTTCACTTTTTTTTATAGCCAGAGACTGAAGCCACATTTATAGTGACTTTATTTGGAACTTAATTACAAATAGCACTTATGAGAGGAACTAGTGGTAAAGATATTTTGTAATAAGGCTCCAGATTATCCTTTGGTTAATCTGCTTATCTGAATCATTCTGGCTTCATTTTCCCACTCATTGAGAATGTCTGGTTTTCCTCTGTTTTAAGGTATTGTTGTTTCCCCACTTGCAGAAATTTACCTTTTACCCCTAATGTGAAAAATTATTCAGAATTAATCAGATACAAAACTTGTGAAAAATTGCTTTTTATGTTGTACCTTTAAGGGCTTCTTAACTAGTAAATTATGTCATTCAAAAATCCTCACTGATGTGTGTTACCTGCTCTTGGAGACTTCAGTTCAGGTTTAGCTGTGCCATCTGAACTGCATGTGACTTTCAATCTGTTCAGGTGTCACTCCTGTGCCAAATCTTGGTGCTGTGAGCTGTAAAAGAGCTGTGCTGGCAGTGGGGTGTCTGGAAATCTGAATCCTGGGGAAGCAATAATTTGGCTGCTGGGGCCAAAACTGCTGAACTGCTTTGTTCTCACCCTGAAGGCAATGGAAATCCTTTCTGTGCCTCAGTGCAGTGAGGTAGTTGGGAGGTGATGGTCACAGAGAATGAATGAGGACGTTCCAGAGCTTTGTATTTGGCCCGCTTCAATACTTACATGTTTTCAGCTGATTAAAAGGTATTTTACTCCCTTTTAAAAACTTAATTGCATAGAAAGGACGATTTGAAAAGATAGTAAAACCAGGTATCCAGCACCTGTGAAATAACACACCAGTGTGACCTTAATTTAGCCCTCACTAAGAATGTGTAGTGAATCCTTAGATTATGTAAGGATGTGTCATTTTCTGGACAGAGAGAACGTTCCTTATAAAATAAGGGAGCGTGTCGGTTCCAGAAGTCCTTCATGGATTAGATTTGCTTGTTGCACTGGGTTAGAAATTCTTCAGACTACAGCAGTAATCTCTGTGGTGGTGTTGAAGCCATTGAATGTCACAAGGGTGATACAGGGTGCTTGGGGAACAGCTGAAGAAATGATCCCTGGCTCCTTTGCCTAATATCAAATCTGAGAGCATGGAGCCACCTGTGCAGGAGTGCTGAGCTTTGCTGTTTCTAGAGCACAGGGAATGGTTCTTGGATTGTCTTTAGCTTGAAAAATGCCTTGTACTTGGAAGATGTGAACCCAAAAAATGTTAAATTTATTGCCCAAGTGTGTTGCTTTTAGGCTCTTAGACTGTTTTAAGCTAGAGCAGTATGAAGGGATTGCTGACAAACTGGATTTGCAAAAGAGGAAGGGAGGAAAGTTCTTGTCCTAATGCATGATTTGAAAGCAAAATGGACTTAAGTACAGTAAAGGCAGGTCCTTGGGTTTGAAAAGAACTTTTCTCCCTGCATATTGTTTATGCCAGTGGTTAGCAGGGATGCTCAGAGAGTTAGAATATATTGGAATAGTGTAGCAAATCCCAGTTTCTAGCAAAAAAGAGGGGAGATCTGGTTTGTGCAAAGCTTCGTCTTTGATTCTGATCTGAGGGTGCTACTGTCACACAAATTATACCAATTAGATAAATATCAAAGAAAAAGGCTAAAAAAAGGTCTGGTGCTAGTGGACACTGCAGAAGAAATCTGAATTTATTTGTCTCTATTTTCAGTATTTCTTTGTTCTGACAACTGCTCCTTTTCCAGGTGAACTCACATTAGTTTGTCTCATTTACCTACTGTACTAAATTGAGTTCATTTGAAAGATGCAATCTGCATAAAAGTGCTGTTCATAGTGTTTATTTGGGTTTACTAAAGCTTAATTCTGTGAGACTTGAAGGTAAAAAAATAAAACTGTTGAGTCAGCACAGATTAAATCCAGATGTCTCTTGAGATCCTTGCATTTCTCTCTAATCACAAACCCAAATTGATTGTGGTAGATTTTTTTTCTGGTCATAATCATGGTTTTACCAGTCTGTGTTTGGTGTGATCTGAGTCAACTGCATGCTTTTTTTTCCCCTCCTGTTGTTATTTTCAATGCACATTTTCCCCCCCTCAGGAATGTCTGGCTATAAACCTACTTTTCTTTTTTTTTTCATTCCTCCCCTACATGCCCCATTTATATTACAAACAGTTGATTTAGATGCAGATTCTTTTTAATGTTGAAATCAGATAAAAGGCTGGAAAAGTGGATAAATGAGGTTTGGAAAACCATGGGTTGAAGAGATGAGAAGCCACTGCATTGTGTTCAGTCCATTAAAACAAGAAGAAATAGAAGAGATACTTTGATAAGTGTTCTGCTGGTGTTAACCTTGATGGCTATTATCGGGGGGATGATGCTATATCTATTTCATTGGCTTAAGCTTTTTTCATGCTGAGAGAAATCAATACTTGGAGTCGTTGGATGACAGAGGCATCACTTCAGAATTGACGGTGGCTGTCAGACGTTGTCATTGGTTGACTTTTGTTCGCTGTTGAGGTTTTAAGCTTTCATTTTTCTAAGTCTTATTCAGGAATCTTTGTAAGATTTCCCTGGGTAGCATTTTTAGTCCAGACTTTAAACCTCAGGTCAGAGGTCAAGTGCAAAGATCTGTGAAAGCAGAGGACTGAGGAGCTCCTTCATTTACTGAAATATCCTTATTTGCAGGGAATTTGCATTAGTGCATTATCTTACGGATGACTTTTCTTCCTCCTAAGTGACACCCTCTGAGACAGGCTGTTCACAAAGCCAATATCTTTTAGCTGAATTAGACAAAGGAATTGGCATATGTAAAAGTGTTCAGTGATCTCAGAGTTGAAGAATGAAAGTATAAAGGTGCAACATTTCTTTAAAAAACCCTCCACTATTAAACTTTTGAGTAATTTGTAATTTGGGGGCTGCAGAGGTGTACAATGCAGATGGTACCATGCAGAGAAAATATTTTACTTGACATTTTTGTAAAGATAAAATAATTCTGAAATCCTGCTCTTCACTGAAATATAGACAGGCAGAATAGACTAACTCACCCTGTCAGTATTTCTGGAATATTTCCTGTGTACAGAATGGACTGTGTTTCCATATCTATAACTTGCTTTTTGGAGGACCCCGTTGCCCTTCAGAATTCCAGTTCTTTGAAAGTGAATCTTTAGATAACCTACATGTTCAAATTGCCTACAGTTTTTTCTGGGCAGAGAATAGGGAAGAGGAAAAACCCTTTTCTGAGATAATGGCAAAGCAAAGGATTTTGTTTTATCCTGGATGCAGGGCTGGAAAACAAGGGTCTTGCCTCTATTCCATGCTTAATACAGTTCCCCTTTGTAAAACTTTCAACAATCACTGAATTTAAGACATTTTGGAGGTAACCTGTGAAGTGTGTGTATATAAAAATGCATTTTTTCCTCCTTTCAACACTGTTTCATCCTAAGTGTGACTTTAGTACTTTTGTGATTACAGTTCCATTGCACACTTGCCCAAACAGATAACAAAAATCATGTAGGCCAAGGCAGCAGTAGAAGAAATGTTTAATAACTCTGTTTAACTATGTATCTTAATTGTAAAACCATATTCTGGCACAACAGGGTACACATTGCAGGTGCAGGACATCAAGCACTGAAAAAGAAATAAAACCATAAAAATACATTTTTGAGATTGTGCATGGACAGAAATCAAGGTGGATTTCCGTTTTACATAAATGGAATGATTGGGATTTAGTATAAAGTACTGACTGTGTACCACTTTATATCCTGGTGTTGCATCTTTGGGAGCAGTCCATCAGGTGAGCCTGGCATCTGGAAAATGGAAAATGAACAGGAATAGGGAGTTTGTAGTGCTTTCAGAACAGTCTAATTTCTGAACAGTGGTAATTGGCTACTTTAGGATGGGTCTTTTTCTGATTCTTTTGGTGGAACCAGTCTTCTTTCACTCTTGTGTTCAAAGTATTTGAGAGAGTGAGCTGGAGAAGTAACTTCTGTTTTGCTGTATATTTGGCATATATTGAAGGTAGAAACTGAGCCACTGAATAACTGGTGGGACACCTGTATGATCAAGGAGAAGGTTATTCTTGCAGAACTTTTTTAGGGTTGGTAACTGTATGTGACAGATACCTGGCTTCTTTCTGTTATTGTTTGTAAAGTAAATATTGTAAAGAGTGTGCAATGGTTAACTTAGAGTGATGTTATAATTTTGTGGGATTGCTGCTGGTGGGAGCCTCTCAGTTTTGGTGTGTAATTGCTAATTTCTATTCATATTAAGTGGTGGATTTCCTGAAAAGTGGATTTCTATTTCCAGTTTATAACAGGCTGCTTGTGTTTTCATGGAAGTTGTCAGGACAATAAAATACCATTTTTTTCTTAGTTTGTCACAGCTACATTTTGAAAATCCTTGTTGGTGTTTAATGAAGAATGTGTTCAAAATCACATCATAAAGAGACTTTTTTTAAAGAGGTACAAGTTCATTGTATCTTTTACAAAACATTCTAGTTTGATTTCCATTTTATCATGTTTTAAGGTCAAATGTGACTTTAATGTTCCATAAAGAGACAGAGATTGATAATGGGGAAAGAATAACTCTCTAATGTGATTTATATCTATGGATTTTATGTCAGATATGAAAAGTTGCTGTTCAAATTGTAAAGGAGGATCCATTAAAGAGCACTTTAAAACATTTTACTACTTAGCTTACCTTATTCACTTGTTTTTAGAATTCTGCCCTTTCAGGGAACTTAAAAATAACAGCTTGTGAAACATTTACAAAATGCTGAAGAGAAACTGGAATCATCATGGGTGCAAAATAGTTCAATGTATTGGAAAAGACAGCTGTGTTCAGAAAGAGCTGGAAAAATCCTGTTTAGTGTTGGGCATGATTTAGTCACCTTACATTTTTGTGAAGAGGGGTGGCAGAGTGCTTCATGTAGGAATACAAAAGAGAATTTTTGATGTCTCATTGACTTGGAAAGTCAGCTGCTTATTCTTCAGTCCTCCTGGATGTCTGCTCATCAGGTGAGCATTGCTGTAAAGTGTGTGGAAATTCCGAGGGAATACCTAAATATATGAAGATTGTTAGAGTGGTTCTTTAAAATTTATTCATCTGTTTGTATGTTTTGTTAGTATGTTCTGTTGTCTGTGAAAATCTATGCAAGGCCAAATTTTTTTGTGTTTTTCTTCACATTCTTTCTATCCTTCTGTTTCTTCCTATGACGTATATATTTATATACACACATCTATAAATAGCATTCATAGCCTGCTGATTTTTTTGTTTGCAGCAAGTTTCTGGGGCTTATACATATGTATAAAGCCTTGGTACTGTTTTAAACATAAAAAGCATATGATGTTGTGCTGATATCTAACTTCTAAGAAATAACTGTTGTTGTGTCTGCATCAGCTGTGCTTCACAAAGAAAAAGCAATTTTTTTTGTTGTTAGGCAGACATTTGTGTCCATTCCACTAACTAGATCATAGAATAATCCAATCATTGACAAAGGCCGAAATGCTTTGTCTGGCATATGTGATCTGTGGAATTGCCAGATGAAAACTGAAATTACAGAGAGTGCTGAAGTGGAGAAAAGCCTTTATTGTTTCTATCAATATTTGAATTTCTTGTGGGTTTTCATGTACAGCAAAATGGGATTTTGGTGAACGAGTGAGATAAACTTGATGCCTGCTTTTTGAGTTCTTTATTAACAGGCAAATTTTCAGAAGGTCAATAAAACCCAGAACTATGAGACAATGTTGAAAAAAACGATCTCTCATAGTTTGGAGTCCAGTTTGTAGGTGTGAATTACCGCTCTTATTAGCTAGAACTTGCTTTTGAGCAGGTGGGCAAGCAGATTATGTTATACAACAGGTGTAATATTGCTGGGAAAGTCACTGACTTTCCCATGCTGGCCTGCAAATGTGCTCAACTTTGAGAAAGCACCTGGTAAAGATTGATTTAGTGCTCAGATGCATTTTGTTTTCTGTCTATCTGAAAAAAAATGTGGATTTTTCTCCTTAACCTTCATAGATATATATTTATATAAGCAACAGCAAGCAGTTGTTCCCCCAAATCTTATCAAGAGTCGTGGGAGTGGAGTGGTCAGCTAGCTGACATTTGTTATTCTGAAATTTGCCGTTGTTTTTATAAAGCTATTCACTTTGTTATAGGCATAACCACTTTTATTTTATATATTTTATTATGCAGTCTGGCCACTAACATGTTGGCTTTTGCTAAATTTTTTGTGTGTGTGATGTGGGAAGAAGTCATGGCAAACCAAGATCCTCTGCTTGGCTCTCTGGACAGATTTCCTGTAGGCAGGGCCTCAGTTCTCCAACCTGGAAAATGGGGTTAATTCTTCTCTCTTGAGGGTTTTATATAAGTAATTAATTATGAAGTGCATCAAACTTCCTTTGGATGGTGTAACTAAGATACAGAGTAATAAAATACTTGTTTTCTTGCCAGTCACTGTGTGCCCAGTACTCTGCAGACAAACGGGAAGAGGAAAAAATGTGTCATCATCTGATCACAGCAGCCAAGTACCGCGACCAGGTGACTGCAACACAGCTAATACAGAAAATTATCAACATCCTGACAGACAAGCATGGAGCCTGGGGAAGCTCTGCACCAAGGTAAGACGTTTTTGGGGTGTTGTAAAATATTTTTGTACAGCAGTGATCTGGTGATTTGTCATATGGCCAAAGGTAAGTGAGGTTTTTTAGTTTATTTTTTTAAACAAAGTAATACAAAAAGGGCGAAACAAATGTATATGGGTGAATGTCAGAGAACTGGTTATGTTAGAGGGGCAAAAAACAGGATGAGTCTCTTGTGACTTTCAACTTTGCTGTAAAAGTGTGATAGAATTTAGTTTGAATACTCTAGCCCTATCTAGCCCTATTATTTTTTATTTGAAAAATAATTTAAAAAATTAAATGCTTTCTTACTACTAGCTTTCTTCTTGGTGTATTACGTGATTCAAGCTTGAACCACAGTTCAGTAACTTGTTTTCTGCCAAACTATGAACAAACCAACATCTATTTGAGTTACAGGGACATGGTGAGATTTGTATTAGTAATTTCAAACTAAAACCAGTACAGCCAGATTAATTCAGAGTTAATTCCTTTTGGTATTCCCAGCACATACCTTCATTGAAGTGATACTTGTCCAAGTTCTTTAGCTTGGATTTGTGCTTAAGTTTCACTTGCAGATCTGAAATGCAAGTTCAAGTCCCTGTAGTACAACCTTAAT
>PYHW01010582.1:8824682-8839682 GCA_013186435.1 Turdus rufiventris | reverse complement strand
GGTAGTTTTTTTTCATTTCAAGGCAAAGACTTGAGGAAAGAATTTCATTTTCTTCTTCCATAGCCCATATCTGCTCAGACAGAAATATGACTTGCATATGCAAACACATGAAGAGGTTTTAGTGGGGAAAGGGCACATCAAGGTACATGGGTTCCATAAGGATTAAAATGAATTCCAGATGAAAATAGGCAAATGAAATTTTTTTAGTTGTTGTGCACAGATAATTTTCATCTTTGTGACTCATTTATTTTCAGGGTTTAGAGGCAAATAAGCTTACTTGTGATCATTGTGCAAATATAGAAATAGTTTCTAATTCTAACTTCAAAAATTCTGCAGTAAGATGTGGGGAGAGACAACAGAAAAAATGATGATTGGAAATGTTGGGATTGTAAGCAGATGTCCATTTTGATGTGTGTGGTAGTTGAGAACAAAATGCACTAAATTCAGGGCTGTATCATAGGGAAAGAACTGCTTTTGAAGGGTGAAAGAGTTGTAAATGACAAAGAATGGAAGGTAGAGATTTGGTTGAGAAATGTTTGCTTTTAAAAGGTGGTGCTTGAGGAAAACAATTGACTTGGGTGGCAAGAGAGGAGAGTTACAACTTGGTATAGACATGATAAAGTGTTTGGCTGGGTGAAGGGCATAACTGAGAGAAGTTCAGTCAACTTTGAAGCAACTGCAGAATGAGGAGAGCAAGAGAGAACACAAAGCTTTGTCTGAAACTGATTTTTCAATCTAGCTATGGTGACTCATCCTCAAAATGAAAAGGGGAGGGAGGGAGATCGAAAGCCTTGCCATGAATATAATAGAATTTACTTCTCAAATGGAATAGATCATGCCTAGGGGTGGTTTTCTCCCCCTGAGTTGTATTCTGTGATCTACTAGCTCTCATGGTAGAAATTACTTTAAAACAAACAAGCTCTCTCTCCTCCATCTTCAGTATACTTACTACTGCTGTTATGTTGTCAAAAAGCCTCATCTTGCAAGAACGAAGATGAGTTTGCTGTTTTGCTGAAACTGGTATTGGTAAATTACCAGATGCTTTGCTTTCTATGTGTAGACAGAGATATACTTACACAATCTTTGAAAACAGTATTATGCAAAATTATTCAAGTGTAAGTAGCAGATGAAACTTGTGCTGGGAAGAAGCATTGTGAGGATAGTTAAATTACACTTTCTTTAATAGCTTAACAGAGAAAAATTTTATTGTCTTTTATTAATCTTGCAGCTAAAGCTAGCAGTGTATTTTTTTGGGATATTTTGAGCAGACAGTTGCTTATTCAATTGGTTTTAGCAGGGAGAGGAAGCAAAGACTGATGTGTGCTTTATGTATTGTAGCATGGTAAAGGCAGGTTGTGTTGTTCTTTCCCTTCAGAAGCCTTGTGCCTTCATCTGCTTGATAGTTTTATCAGGGTAATTTTACTGCATGAACCTCTCTGTAGGTTGTTACTAGAAACAGTTTTGCTTCTTGAATTTAAGGCAGGTCCCTAAATAAATTTGAGCACCTCTGCAGAAGGTCAGTCTTCCCAGTGGAATTGCATCAACAACCCAGAGTGTTGCCAGTGCTGGTTCAAAAATCCTATCTTTTCATACTCTTGGCTCATGTAGATGATCAGAAGCATGCAAGGCATTCAGATTGGACTGCTCAGGAACCAAAATCGCAGTTTGATGCCTCTGTGTCCATGCTGAGGTCTGTGATTCACACCAGTTCACTGGTGCATCTTTTCAGTGTGATATGTTAGGCTCGAGGAGGTAGAAGCTCAAAAACTGAGTGAGATTTTCAGAGAATAAACAATCAGAATCACTCTACCAGTATAAATATGTGGTTAGTTTTTACTTTTTCTGGAATTTGCTGTTTAATGGTTTAGAATGATTACTTAGAAATCACATCCTGTATTGTTTTTTACTCCTGCTTTAACTAAAGATTTACTTAGAAATAAACTATAGAGTAAGTGGACCTAGAAAAGAATGACAGATTACAATGACAAAAAATATATTTCTGAATCTAAATTGTAACAAATTCCATTTTGTTATAGTTTTCTTTGATGTAGAAGTAATCTTCGTGCTGAGCTACTGCCTGATATAGGCAAGTCCAGAACTGCAAAGAGGGTCTGAAGTGATGAATCTGAAAGCAGATTGAAGTGTTGTGCAAAACAGAAGTGAGAGGAATCATTACAAAGTCATTTTATGATAACATTTACTTTCCAAAAGCTAAACATTGTTGTTGAGATTAACAAGAATAACAGTAATATGACATGTATATGAATAGCTGAATGTATAGTGGAGTTGGTAAAGTTTTCCATATGCTGTGGTACAGCTTGGCTGCGTGACCTTTCAAATGTTGCTGAAGTTGAAAGCTTTGGAGTTCTGTTAAAATATAACACACACACATATATACACACACATTTTTAAAAATCAATTGCATAATGAATTAAAAATCTTTTAGGGCTGTAATCTGACACCAATAATTTTGATATAAAATGTTTAAAAAAAAAAATCTGTGTAGGTACTGAAGTGGAGCAATAGAAAGAACCTGGTATTTTATTGTTTTTTTTACACGTTTCCATTTTAGCATTCCTTTCCATATGCCTGGTGATTTCCTGCTTTAATCTCTTACAACCTAAAACACAAAAAAGAAAAGAACAAAACAAACAGACTTATTATTTCAAGACATGAAAATTCTTAATGTTTGTATATATTTAAAGTGTGGGGTTTTTGAAATTGCTGAATTAAATGAATGTTACAGATCACATAGATCACTGCAGATCCTTGTAAATCCTGCTTCTGAACTAGCTACTGGCTGTCAGGGTGCTACAAACAGAAACTTTCAGATTTTATTGTTGCGACTTCACATTAGGTAGTACAGGATCTATCATTTGTATTTGGTGAAATTAGTCTTTACCAAGAAGAGGAAAAACTTTAAAATTATTTCTGATGTCTGATCCTTTTAGGATTTCCTGCTGATATTTAAAAATAAATATAGTGGGTTATCAGGAGCTGAATTTTTTTTTCTCTTATTATTGGAAACAGAAGTGTAACTATAAAAGCAAGCAAACATGAAAACCTTAAATGCACACCTATAGCTGTTCTGTTAATCTGAGGTTATTCCTGACTGACAAACTCATTTTGATTTTTGCAGTATGAATACAATATTTTATTCAAGTTATTATTTAGGTGTTAGATAATTGTGTATCTGTATCAACTAATTTACCCTGTGGAAAGAAGTACTCTGGCTTTAATACACTGGCCAGAATCTTCATTGTTCCTGTATCTTTTGCCTTGATAGTCTAACAAAGTTCAAAACATTGAGTGGAAGCAGAGAGGTTTTATTTGGTAGCATTTTAGCATCCTTTTTCCCCAAGGAAACAGCAGGGAAGAGGGGAGGTGTTTGAATTCTGTCATTGCAGGTCAGATATTCTGGTCCAAGTTCAGGACTAGAATTTTTTGCTGTCCTAAGATTTGTGGGATTTATTTTATAGCTGGTAAAGACCTCTTAGCAAAATTTTGATTTATCCTAGCTGAAGTTTAAATGTAGACTGAATCTTTTCAGTGGAGCACTAAAGAAGTTTAAAGAGAACAGAAGGGTAACTGAATTAGTTTTTAATATCCTTAGCTACATAGCAGTCTGTGTTTTCTGGCTGTATAGAAAAGTGATATATGCTAGAATTCAATCAATACCTTCCTCTTAACCAATGGAGATGATTTGCAGAATATTCTTTTTGCATGAGCATATTCTCTTTGTGTGATCTTAGCAGTATTTGGTGCTTTTTGTTTGCTGGAATATAAACCTGTGAATTGTTTCATGCTAATGTACATTTCCTGCTATGTGTACATGGCTTCATTTGAGGTTGTCCTTTTGGTATTTATCTAATTAATGAATTATATTGATTTTGAAGTTATTTTGATTTTCAGTTAGAATTCAAGTTTTTAGTCGCTCTATTGTGACAACTATGTTTAAAAAAACCCTCACCTATTTTGGGTTCAAGTGGAAAGCGTGTCCCTTATTTTTCCAGCCTTGCTAAGCCTGATAGGTATTTAGGGGCTTTTTTTTTTAGGATTACCAACCAGTTGGGAGGTGGAGACTCTGCCTCCTGTACAGACAACACTTTTTTGTTTGTATCTTGGAGCCAATTTTGGAGTTTTTTCTGCCTGCATGGACATATATGAGGCAGGAAGGGTCTAGTACAATAATTTGTCACCTCATGTGGAGCAGTATGGACAGGAGTAAGGAAAAGAGGAGGAACCTGTTTGGAAGCAGCAAGTTAGGGGAAAACTTGCTGGTGGTGTGCTTTTCTAGAGCTCTGTCTACACTACTGGAAAGATGTTAATGTAAAGCAGAAAAATTGGCATTAGCTGTATATTTTACTGGTAAATCCTAGTCAAAACAAAGCAGGCAGTGGAAGTGCATAGACATCTGTGACTGATGTCCCAGTTTAACCCCTCCTAGTGAACCAACAGCACATTTCCACATGATAGATACATCCAGTGCTGTTTCATTTACATCAGCTTCTGCATCAGGTGCTCCCTAATGGGGCTTCTGTGGTCCCCCTCACCAGTGGCTTTAGGTGCTAAAGGAGTCATAAAGATGGACAGAAGGCAGACTGCCTTCATTCTCAAATGCTGGATTTTTTTCAAAGTAGCAGGTCTCTTAATTTTTTTTTTCAAATGGTCAATGTTTTTCTAGTTCTTGCAGCACACCTTGCTAGCAAGAAACAGCTGCACAGATTGTACCTCACTAGCTTTTCTTTCTTTGGTTTTTCTGTTCTTCCCTCATACTTCCCATTTGCAAGCTTGAAATTTAAGCTCTAGTTTCTGTTCCTCTAAATTACTAATTATGGTCCACTGAAAAAAGAGCATATAATTGGAATAAATAAATTCTTTACTGTTGCATTGTCACATTTAAGTGAATTTTGTATGATTATGTTCTTAAATCCCCAAATTTTACTTCCTTTGTTGCTGGAGGACTTAGAATCTAGTTTGGTTCAAAACGTTGATTTTTTGTTTTCCCCTCAAAAAAAATTGTTTTCAGTTAGTATTAAAATTCCTAATGAAATCACAGAGTAATCCAGATTGGAAGGGACCTGAGGACCTTGCTGAACCAGGATCAGCTGAGATCAGGTCCCAAGGGCATTATCCAGTTAACCATTATCCAGTTAGGTGGATGGAGCCTTTATGGGTGGCACACTCCGCTGCCTGAATGTTGTAATTGCTAACAAAAATTAAAATAAGTCCAACACTGCTGAAACTTCTCTGTCTCAATTCATGTGTTTTGTTTCTCATCTTGCCATCACAAGCCATCCTGAAGAGCCAAACTCCCTCTTCTTGATGATATTGGCAGGGGCTGTTGGCGCCTCCTGAAATCTTTGGGACACCTGAATGCTCTCCCTGGATTTGAAAGTCACTGTTCTCCCAGCTTCACAATAAGTAAATCTCTGTCTCTTTTAAGTGGGTTACTGCAGAGGATATTTAGTGTAACTTGCAGTGTATTCATCACGACAGGATGTGAGTAGCGGCTCTTAGCCCAGTGCAAACTCAGTGATTGCTGACATCCTCAGCCTGAGCTCCCTGCCTTCCTCTTCCTATTGGATTTCTTTATGCTGTTAATGAGGGATGCAAAGCATGTAATGGCAGGCTCATTCTCAGTGAATATGTGCTTTCTAATCTGCTGGTTAGAGGAGCTCTCCCAAACAACAAAAGCTGGAAATTATCTCAGAGCAAAACTCCTGTATGTAAAAATGCTTTTCAGGACACTGAAGGATTTATTTGCTCCATATACCTGTTTAAGAAAGCATTGCTTTTCCAGAATAAGGTCAAGATGAGTCTCTGATCAGTATCTGGGAGGAGAGGAGGAATCTATTTTCAAACTTTTTTTTAGAACTCAATTGTTTTTTTGAGAGAACAATATCTGTGGAGTATCGATCGCCTGTGTCCAGTAGTTAGTCAAAGGCTATCTCCTTTGACTAACCCCTTAGCGTGGTGTCATCCTCCTTCATGTGATAGATTGTTACAATCTCAGCCAGTGTAATTACACACTAGCCAAGTGGGTCATTTATTTCTGTACCTTCACCATTTACCAAAAATCTCCTTTATCTTTGGGAGCCAGCTCTTCCTTTTGCAGTAAAAGCAAAATAACGGCACATAAAACATTAGAGTCGAAAACTGGGGGCTTGAAAAATAACTGTAAGACTAACTTTAAAAAACTGTTCTACCTTTTATGAACACCTAGTATACTTTTTATCTATCTTTTTTCCTGGTGTCCTAGAGAACAAAACACACAAAGCCAATTCATTGTTTTTCATGTGCCCAGTAAACACTATTTTTTATTTGTGAATCTTTTACCTCTTTTCTTTCTTTTTTTTTTTTTTATTTTATCTGTTAACACTAGATGCTTTCACTTGCATGAGAACTGTCTCCCAACCCTCCCCCACATCAGCTCTTAATTTATGAAGTGCAAAAGCTCCTGGAAGCACTGCTACTTGTTAGTGATGACAATGAGTGAAAGTATTAGATATGTCTTTTTGAACACGGCATAGAAAGAAAAGAGTGTTGTTTCAACTTACATGAAATGGGAGATTAAATTTGAAACCAGTGATTGTATATTTACATGCTAGGAAGGAAAAAGCCTCTGTAACCACTTCCATTATATTTCCTTAGGACTGTTTTTAAGAGGAGGATCAGAACCCTAATATTGTTAGTGTCTATTTCTATTTAGAAAGGGCACACATTCTTGTTAAGGTGAGCATAAAATAGAAGTACTCTGATCTTGACCATGTTACTTTGCTGTCCCAGTGTGAGTGATTTCTCCCTGGGCACAACCTTAAAGCTACATGACAGTCAAAGGCTTGACTGACCCCACACACATTCATTTTCACTGGCTCTGGATGTGCCTTACCGCAGTTTTTCCTGTTGTTACCACATTTCCTAAAGTGCTATAATATAACCAAAACAGTTGTTAACCAGTAAAGGAGCCTAGAGATTTTTTTCCCGTTGTAACTTAAGAGGTTTCAGCAAAATGGAATCTGGGTTTTAAACTGAGGGGAAAACATGTATAAATTTTAGATTCTTCTATTAATATTAAACTCTCAGGACTTTATATGATTGCCACTTTTTGGCTTATATTTATGGCTTTTGGTGTCCCTATATATTTTTCAGAACATGTCAAGGTACTAAATCTCTCCAGTCTGGCATGGAAGCCAGTTTATGTATGTTTATATTTGAACCCTGTGCTGAGACAGCTTTGTGACCTACAACCTCATTCTAATCTCAAATGTATGACTTGCATCTGAGACTCCAGCATATTAGCTAGGAGTTTTTTAAGGGTAGTTGCAAATGGATTTCAAATACCTGAGTTTATACTGCAGTTCAGTTTTTTGTCATTTTTAAAATTTTACATTAAATAATGCTTTTTTGGAAAAGGATTTTCTGGCTTCTGTTAAGTTGTTGATGGAGTCCTTTTTCATGTTCTGGGATTTAGTGTAACCTACTTTAGTTTTGTGCATATTTACTGTATTTTTGAGCCACCTGTAGAAATAAGCCAACCTAAAATTAAATACCCCACCTCCTACTCCCCAAATTAGATTTCAGTAGCAGTGTGCATGCAAATTTGTGTAGATAAACAATTTATTTCAGACCCTTCTTTTTGCTCTTGGCCTCTCTATCTCTACTCCCTTCTCTTCTGTTGTGTGTCCCCCAGAAGGTTCTCTGTGTGCTCCAGGTTGTCTAAGAGCCATCTCTAAAAGAATAAAACCAGCAATTTTAAGAGTGTGTTGGGTAGGTTATACCTATGAGAATATGCTAATAATGACAGGTGTGACTGCTTCCTTTATTCAACACCCTTAATGTCAAGACCGTTTAAACATCCAAAAATGATCTGAAGTGTTAAAAGGAAAATGGATTGTCATAAAAGAACAAAGAGATGTTGCTAGAGTAGAGTTTCTTCTCTTTTGAAACTCATCCTTTGAAGTTTTTACTTAAATGTGTAAGGGAGAACTTTTTCATCCACAAGATTACTTCCAAAATATTGTTTCAAAATGCTGTAACCAGTGCTACAGAAATGGGAGTGGTGAGACACACAGAGGAGAAATCGGAGAGAGATGGGTCCCATTCAGCAAAACACTGAGAGATGGTTCTTCCTGATTAATTACGATTAAAGTATTATTATTTTTTTGTTTTGTTTGTTTTTTTTAAGGATGGTAAGGACCAGCAACCACACCATCTTGATATTTCAGAAATTAGTAGAGGGGCAAGATGAGGAAGATCAATAATGTTGAAGAGGGTCTCAGTTACCAGTGGACTTATTCTGGGATGGTATTCTGGTTTAATCACTTAGTGTTTGTTCGGGATGTAGATTAAAGAATTGCACAGGTTCTAATTTAAAATGTAGGTTCCTAAATGTTAAACTGTCTTTGATTACTGAGGAGAAACTGAAAACATATTTTCTTCAAGGAGAAAGGAATATTTGTTCTAAAATGCTCGCCAAAAGATATTTAATTGTTTGGGTGAACAGAGAATTTTTTGTAGCATAGACACAGGCAAAATTATTTATGATCTAAATAATAATGTCTTTATTTAGACTTTGCTATACTGTTCAGTGTCTTGTGATAACCTTGCAATAGGATAACACTGACAACTGCTATTTCTTATAGGACTCTTTAATATGGCTTAATGAGTGTTTTGAGAATTTTTGCAATATGAAATCAGCATGTTGCATTTTTAAGTTGAGTTTCAAGTTACACTGTGCACAATATTCTGTTATTTATTGTGTCTGTAGTCAGAATGCGCACTATACATGTGCATTACAGTGCAATAATTAGCATATAATTTTCAACGTTTCAATGAACTTTTGTCATAAAATTTAAGGAGATTTTAATTGCTAGTAATCAGGATTGCATGTTAATAGGCTGTAGATAATTAGGAAACCATTTGCATTTCTCTTCTCACAAATTTTTCCTAGTATTTAGACACTCACTTAATACATAACTTTATCTCAGGAGGGTTGAATAATCCTATTTAGGCGTAGTGATAATAGATACAATTTTTTTTCCTTAAGGCTTTCTTTCAATTTTAGTCATTTGGAAGTGATTATACCTTTGGTTGGTCAGATTTACTGATGCTGGATGTACACTATTTTCCCTCTGACTTCTAATAGGCTAGAGCAGACTCAGTTGTCACAGTAATAGTAACACTGACTGTAAAATTTGCATCCTTGTCTGGTAATGAAGCTCATTCTGTTTTAACAGCACCAAATGTTGGGGAAGATATATAGCATATTAGTGTCTGCCCG
Organism: Turdus rufiventris; assembly: GCA_013186435.1. NCBI lineage: Eukaryota > Metazoa > Chordata > Aves > Passeriformes > Turdidae > Turdus > Turdus rufiventris. The sequence continues at coordinate 8,830,399 of PYHW01010582.1, read as the reverse complement.
GGAAAGTTCTATTTCTAACACATTTTTGGCTGTAGTGCTAAAAAGCTGGCCTGTCCGCACCCTTTTTCATGTCTGGGGTACACAAAAGAAATACTTTTTTTTCTTCCATGTCTGAAACAGTTTAAATAGCAGAAAGAGTGTGTAATATTGTCACCTCTTGATTTATTAAGGTGCTTTGGATAAAGATGTATTGGTAGAAGTTGTGCATATTTATGAAGCAAAGGGTAAAGATGTGAAATTGGAATAATTGAGGCAGCTGTTTGTTTGGTGTAAGGCAAACAGAGAGATGTAATGGTTTTAATGTTCCTGGAGGAAAAAAAGTAATAGTCCATTACAAGGCTGGCAGTTCTCATAGCACCTGAATTCATTAGCAGTAGGTGGGGCAGCAGCCACCTCCTGAGGTTTTATATGAAATGTTTAAAGAGGCTGTGGAAAATTGATCATACAAGGAGAAAAGTACAGTGAATTGCTAAAAGTAGTTACTCTGTGCACAGTATCAAGAGTTTTAAATGAAGGACTGAAGTGGCTCAGTATGTGATGGCTGTCAGTGTGTTGTGCTGCATCATTGTGTGTTGCACAAGTCAGACTGGGAGAAGAATTAAAAGGCTGATGACAGATGAGTGAAATTTTGGGCTTCCAGAGAAATTATATGTAATTTTTTTGTTGTATGAATCAATTGCTTGTATCATCCTGTTACTAAAAAATGATGGCTACCTGCCATAATGGTGTGTACATGCAGTTTGATTGGACAATGGCAAAATTGTATTTTAGAGTGAAAACTATAATCAAGTGAAATCAGATAGCTTTCCCTTCCATGGTACAGATATGTTAGCGTTTCCTGCCTTTTATTTTTTGTCCCATATAGCAGAAAGTCTGTGTTAGTTTTGCTACAGTGTTCTGTTAGGACGACAGAAGTTTGAGATGGAAGGAACATTCATGCACGTGTGTGTATCTCATTTGGCCTTGTGAAGCTAGACCGAGTATCTGTCTGGTTAGACTTTTGTGAAGGATTAAAAGAAAAAGAGAAAAATGAAAAACTTGAAAGGAGAAATGGTGAGATTATCTTACCAGCATTGAATTGAATTTCTTTTCCTTCTGTTCCCCTTTATTTGTCCATTCAGGTCAGTGGAAGAGATGGTTCTTTGTCTTAAAAAATTTCCAATGTGGGATTTATTCTGACCTATTTCATGCCATTTTCTCCTTAGGAATAATCACTAGGAAATTTGGTGTTGCTCGAAGTAAGTCAATATGGTAGCACTGAAAGGTGTTCAGAATATTTTATGGAGATGTTGGAATTGACTTAAATGCACTACAATTATATTATTGGTTACTGCGAAGAATTGTTTTATCAGTACAGAGTTTATTCCAAAAGACAATCATTTGATCATTGATAGCACGACAGTCTTGAAAGATCAACCACAAGCCTCAGTGGATGTAACAAAGAGATTTCTAGAGATTGTAGGTTATTTTTTTTTTGTGCCAAGGATAAAAAAAGAAGCATCTTGCTGATATATTTACAGTTTTTGTACTTCTGGAATGAAGTGTTTCTTTTGATTTTGAAATAGTTCTTGAATTTTTTTCCCTACTGGCATGTCAAGGAGTATTGATTTCATTGTTTTGAACAGATTTTTTTTTAATGTAATTTTTTTTGTCAGGAAGTCGTAATTCTTTAAAAATATGATTGTGTTCCAGAAAATTCTGGAATTTTTGAAATCATAAAAGAAATTACTTTGGTTTCTGCCAATTTTAAGTAATGAGTGGTTGCAAGAGAATTCTTTCCAGTTATTTATTCAGCATTCCAGTTACCTTGTGCTGACAGTGGGCAAAATACAAAGATCTATTTTGTATCCTAAACAGCTTGCAAATGAAGTTGAAATAGATCAGAGAATAATTGAGGCCCATTTTAAGTGCACAGTTAATGCAGCTGTGTTACATGTATATTTTAAAAGCATTAACTCTTTTTTTTTTTTCCCCTTTCTGCTTTGGTCAATTGTTCTTGCTAGTTCATGAAAGCCTGAAAAACAGTTGTGCTTAGGGATGAATTGCTCAATAAAATTATTTCTTGAGAGGAATGTATAAAGATAACTTAAAAATAAATAAATAATTTTTTAAAAAATGTTTCACAGTAATAATCAAAGGATATGTTTATGTCCATTCTTATTTCAAGCTTTTTATTAAAAGTGTTTGGGACTTGCCAGTATTCTTTTGAACTCATCACAAACTGACCTGAAAGCTTGTATTTCTGGCAAATCTCAAATATTGTCTCCCCTCCTTGCCCTGAGGGTTTTTTTTATTACTTGTGAACAGTCTGGTGGAAGAGCAGGATTTACACTTAATTTCTCTTCACTAGATCCACGTATTCCATCTATACGTGGGCTGTACCGTGACTACTGAAATGTTTTCCCAAACTATTCAATAACAGCCTCAGAAACGTTGCCTGTGTGTAACCCCTTACCTGCAGGCCCTTGCCCGTCACACAATTCCTATTAGCTGGGGTGAGACAGTGATTAGAAGAGAGATAATTGAGCCTCTCCAGTCTGCAGTGAGCGCAGCTGTTGCTGATGTTCTTGTCCTTTGCCCATCATACCTTTTCCCTGCCAGAGCAGAGGTGGTCTGCTGCATGCTGAGCAGATGTTTCTCCTTTGCACAGTTATCTTTGGAGTGCCTTTATATACAGAAATCAGATTGCACTGCTACTGTCACTTTTATCTGATGAGAGGAAATCCCAGACGAATGAAGCTGGTTTTCTTTTCAGGCAGCTAAGCAATGTTGCTCAGGGGCATGTTCTCTTTCCTTGCTTCTGTTGCTGCTCACTGTAAACGTTTTCTTTCTGGCATGTTTCTTCTTTAATCCCTCTTTCCCTCTTTGACCCATATCCTTAATCCCATTGGGTTTCTTTTGAACTTGGTTATTTCTTAGTCTTCTGATACATCTGTCTGCTGTAGCTATGAATCGTTTGCCAACACCACATTTTCGTCATATTCGCTGAATGTCTTTTTCCTCCCACAGTTCGTATTCGAGTACTTGAAGAGGTACAGGGAAACTTTCTGGGACTGGTCATTCTTCAAACTCTGTGATGCTGTGTCATTCTTTGATTCATTTCTTCTTTTACTCCTTATCTTCTCCTATTTTTAGTGTTCCCTTTTTTATTTGTTCAACTTTCTTGCACAATTAATCATTATTCTCTCAACAAGTAGAAAACTGTAACTGAGAGCATCTGGGATGATAGAGATAATGTGGTTCTGTATGTTAAATTTACCAAATACACTCATTTAATATGTCCATTTTCTGTATGTTTGAAGTAGTTTAATTTTCTGTTGTAATATAATAAACAAGATTTCTTTCTTCCCTGATTTTTCTGGGAGGCTCCCATAAAAGCAACAGTTTTTTACATCTTGTAAAATCTTTCTATGCAAATAGCCATAATTTCTTTTTTTTCTGGCACGTCCTATTTGAAAAATACAGTTTGCACATGTGTAATTAGAGGAGGAGAACTTTGGGAAAAAAATGCAAGCATGGTATTTTTGAGAGTGCATTAGCATTGTGATGTAGGAGTTTGCTCACTGGTGCCGTTTTCAGCTGAGTTTTCCTACTGGGTGTTTTCACAGTCTGGTCTCTGGGCTGCACAGATGAGTCTATTTGAAAAACAATCTTTTTGCTATTGAGAGTAACAATAACATTGTTTCAGCATTGTTTGGTATTCAGTAGTTTTCAATAATTGGATAATATTGAATTTTGGCAGATAACTCTCTTGTTACCCACACATCTGAAGGGCTGATCAAACCACAAATAGACAATCGAGATAAAAGCTTGGGTACCAACCAAAATATGAGCTGCACTTTTCTTAGGCATCACCAGAGTGGCTCCTTTGTTCATGTAAGGTTGACTACAGCACTGTTCCCCAAAAGAGAATTTCTTCAGGAGCTGAGTGCTGCATTCAGGAGAGTGGGAATTGAGTGATGCTGCTCTAGGAAGTGGGTGCCTTTGCACAATATAAATGCTCCTGAATTTTCTCTTCCTAAGTGAATAGAAACTGCTTGGACTGTGGAATAGAGGCTGATTAATGTTCTCCCTGTAGATATGGAGTTGTCATGTCAGTCTTCCTAGCATTGCTACTTATTTTAAGAAATACTTTCCTATTCTCACTCCCAAACACATTTTTCCTTCCATTTCCACCTTTTAACCTGCAAACATTTAAACATTCTCCATAGATTTCCTTTCTAATAAATTTGAGGATGAAATGCTAGTTCAAGTGCCACTGACCTCCTACTTGCATACCCTCAGCTAACCACCAGTCATGGAAACAACCCCAACAAAGAGAAAACAGTGCAGCCTCTGTACACTCCCAGGATATATTCTCAGAGTTTTAATGGATTTTATCTTGCTTCCTAAATTTTCCATCACACATATAACTAATCTTGCTAAAATTATGCTGAGTTTTTAACTGGTGAACAGCAGTAGGAAGACATGAATGTTATAATGCTGAGGACAAAACTAAAAGTAGTCTGAAATTGAGACTGGCAGTAAAATTTTGGAAAAAAAGTCAGAAATATCATGGGTTTTAGTTGACCTTCATGCTAACTTCTTTATTTTTTCACTTGTTTATATGCCATGAAAAGATATCAGCAGTGTATTTTAGTGAGCTTGTATTAAAAACAAAATATAATTTTGGGGGGTTTGTGACTGAATTTGTCACAAAACTTTGTGGGGGAAAAAAAAAGACTGAAATCTGTAATGTTGCTTGAGGTTATTTCTTAACAACCTAGGACTTGTTATTTTGAAAGATCAACAATGTTAGATGACTTGGGATGCTAATCCTGGAAGAAAAACATGTATTACTTATGTTCCACTGTTTTAAATAGTGACAGTGTCAGGATTTCTTTAAATGAATGAAGTTTATACAGGACATGCCATCTATAGTATGACTGAATAAACACGGATTCCAACCTTTATTCATGAAAGGCGGTAATCTCAGGCTAATGCCGCACTTAACTCTGTACTTTCAAAATGATTTGCCTGATCTGATAAATTATGCAGTCTTTTATTTTGACCTTGTAACCTTGTAGAGTTTACTCAAACTGACTCCACAGTATTTGCCACATTAGCAGCATAATGGCTGTAGCCAGTTCTTGTACTACAGTTCATTCTGCAGCAAAAGGTAAACACTGGGCCACGAAAATTTATTGATTCAATTATAAGATATACACATAGTACCATTTGAGAAGTGTTTTTGGGATTAAGTCATTACATCTCTTCTGTTTGGTCAAAAATCTGAAATATATAAACAAGGAAGCAAGCGAGCACTGAGAAATATAAACTGCTGTTTTTACTGTATGTAAAATGTGCTGTTAGACATCAATCTAAGAGTTGTTTAGGTCAAAGAACAAGGCAGACATTGAACTCCCATGCCTTTTTCCCTGACCAAGGTAACTTTTGCCCTCAGTTGCTCCTGCAATGATGTTACAATTTAGTATGTAGATTATTTTTGTGGGGGATATTTTTTGTATAAAAATCTCAACTTTGCAGGTTTTTGTTTTTGGTTTTTGTTTTTTTTTTTTTTTTTTTTAACAGAAGTGATGCTAGTACCAATTTTTGAACAGTAGAAGGCAAACCTTCAAAGAGAAAAAAGTAGTAAATTCTGGAGCATACATGACATCATTAATTTGTTTCCTACTGTGTGGCCAATTTTGTTTCAGATAACTACACTTAAAAATCTG
>PYHW01010582.1:8772046-8811372 GCA_013186435.1 Turdus rufiventris | reverse complement strand
GGATTCTGCCCCTCTGCTCTGCTCTGCTGAGAGCCCACCTGCAGGGCTGCATCAGCTCTGAGGTTCTCAACATGGACCTGTTGGATTGAGTCCAGAAGAGGTCATGGGAGATGATCAGAGGGCTGGAGCTCCTCTCCTGTGAGGAAAGGCTGAGAGAGTTGGGGCTGTTCAGCCTGGAGAAGAGAAGGCTCCAGGAGGACTTTACAGCATGTTCCAGTACCTAATGGGGCTACAAGAAAGATGAAGGGAACTTTCTACAAGAACTTGGAGTGACACAACAAGGGTAGATGGCTTCACACCTAGAGGGCAGATATAGATTAGATATTGAGAGGAAGTTCTTCACTGTGAGAGTGGTGAAGCACTGGTGAAGCTGCCCATAGAAATTTGGATGCCCCATCCCAGGAAGTGTTCAAAGCCAGGTTGGATGGGGCCCTGAGCAACCTGGTCTAGTGGAAGGTGTCCCTGGTCATGGCAGGGGGTTTGGAATTGGATGGTCCTTATGGTCCCTTGCAAAACAAACAGTTCTATGATTCTGTGATTCAAATGTAAATGCTTATTGTTGGGGTTTTTGTAGGCTTTTTTTTGGGTTTTTTTGTTGGCTTTTTTGAGCAAAATGTTTGTGTCTATTGCAGAAGATATCTGGTTTGAGTTCTTGAAACATTTTGGAGGAAAATGTTACCTAGAACCAAAAGTTACCTAGATGTAGATCAAGAAGCGTTCCTGAACAGTGCTAAAATAATCTGGTTTATCTTTAAAGTTGGGCACCACTATTTGCATTCTTTGATTGGTTTTTTATGTAATTTAGAAGGAGCACCTGATATTCTGCATTTGATGAGCCATTGCAACCAAAGTGTGTAATAAATTATAGCCAGAAGTTGGAAGAGATATGCAGTTCATGATGGAGAAATCATGGAGCTGCCTTCTTTTAGATTTCCTTTCAGATCTGTCCTGTTGTTCCTGATGCATGAGTGGTGTTGCCACTCTGTTTTTGGCTGTCTATGAAACTAATTTAGCCTAAGTCTCTGTGTTTGAGCATCTACACCTTAGGAATTGTCATCACTGATTGATTGCCTTGCTGATGGTCTTGGTGAAGAGACCAAAGATTGATTAAGTTTGGAGATTGACTCACCTGCTTAACTCTACCAGTGAGAGTTCTGACAAGGAGTGTGTAATCTCAAAATTTATCTCTGTATCTTCATGCAGGCTTCCCTTCTTTTAATTTTGTTGTGATTGCCTTTTGTGGAAGTGGATTTTCTTGCCTTTAGGGTTAAAAAATCTTCTAGATAGAAGAGGTGTTTTAGAGCTCTAGCCATCCTCTCTGAAGGTTTCTATAACATTGTGCTCTTTTGCCTTTCTTTAAATTTCTTTATTTCTCTTTTCTGTTCTGTATTTGTTTATTTGCTACTTCAGTTGCCTAAGGATCTGAGTGGGGTCTTCTGTAATGTGCTAAAATCCATTCTCACTTAACTGGCAGCTTGGTAACTGGTAGCCCTAAGACCTCTCAAAATGTTGCTTTTGTAGGTTTGCATTTTCCTTCCTCTTCCCTCCCTCACACAGTCCCTTTACAAGGGGTGTGTTGACTGTTTCTCTTCTGGGATGGCAGAGTATCTTGAAACACACACTGGGTAAGACATTACAGGAAGTAATTCTTCAGCAATTGCATGATCCTCTCATTGTTCTCTGGTATGGCTTAGATTCGGTTTAAATCTATAAGGCTATGAGGACTAATAGGTGGTTTCCATGCCTGAAATACCTTTGCTATGACACCATAATAAAACTAGTACAGCAGTTGGTATGTTTTGTCTCCAATTGTCCTAATCTTTGAAACTGGTAGGAAAAACAGGTTTCTTGTTCTGAGAGTGGAGATAAACGAGTATTTAGATTTTTCCTCACTGCCCACAGGGAAGTGACTTATTTTTTTTGTGACACAAAATCCTGAGGTTGTATTGGTCAATTAAACTTTGATCTTGTCTCTGTACAATTTTAACAAACAAGTTAGGTTCATGGGAGTGAAGGGAAGGTTTTCTCTCAATTCTGAGTACATAGCCTGATAATTTGGGAAACTGTTGGAAAAATGAAGCAATATAATTGTTATGCTATTTGAATGAAACACTTAATATAAAAGCTTTCTTTCCATTCAGTCAATATTGTTACTAAGGAGCCACTAATTACTGTGTATCATGTTGGAGGGGGCCCTGACAAATCCATGCAAATGATATGATTTATAATTTATAAATCCCTGATCCCCTGAGCAATGTTGCTCTTGCATTTAGACTAATTAAGTACTTAGGTTCATTGATCCAGTCCATACAGCACCTTTAGTCCATATGGCAACCTTTACTGCAGGGCCAGGAGCTCCTGTTGCCAAATTCCCCTGTAGATGCTGTAGTGTCCCCAAAATCTGCTCCTTGTCCCTTTGCTTCACAGTCCTTCAGTCTGCCAGCCGTCAGTTCTGCCCAAATCAGAGCAATATTTCTGTCTGTCTCCCCCTGGTTGCAGAAGTACAAGGCATGGTACAGCACTGCCTTTTGGGGATGGGACTACAGTGGTTAATTGTTCTTACTACTAAGGCAGTATGCAGGAGTAGCTGTGTGGTGTACTGGTTTATATTGGTTCAAAAATGCATTTCTCCCAATAGTTGCTCTCAAAAATGGCTCACTTGTAACAATTAGTCAACACAGGTGTTTATTTTTGGCTTTGCAGGGTTTTGTTGGATGTTTTTCTATGTGATAATTATATTTTTTCCCCTCATAATACAGTGGTTGCCAATACTTACAAATACTAAAACACACAGTCCAATAGTGGTTATGTAGTTGTGTGTGAATAATCAGTGCACCACTGAAGCAGATAGAATCCTATGCAAATTTCATATGCAGAACTGAAAATAAAAGCAAGGGACTAAAGATATATTATGTTTCAGGATAATATTTCATGCCTGATCATGGTACCTATTTTCCTAATAATTTTAGCATAGTTTTGTAATGTGCTATAATTGTAATTGTTATCCAGAAGAATGGCATCACTTAATTCTATCAAAACCACGGCGAGGCAGATGAATGACAAATTAATAATTTACCATCTTTGCATAATACTGTAGCCCAGAACACCAGAAGGATTGATGGCAGGAGAGGTTAACAAATTTTAGCGGCTTCCATTAGCTTTTTCATTGTCATATGTTTGTGGTGCCGACTGAAATAAGCTTTGTAGGAGATCCCAGTCCAGGGAACTAATTACTCGTGCCGATTGCCACCCTGATGAATAGAGGCTCATTGTATCATTCCCCTGAAGACGAGGAGCAGGCTGTGATTCACGACTGCATCCTGCCTGATATTTGATAATAATTTTAACAGATAAATGTAGGAAGGCAGAATGATGAAGTGCCTATCCATGCTCTACGACTATCAAAGGCATGCACGTAGCCAGCTGTGTTCTGCCTTTTTTTTTTTTTTTCTGTAATCACTAATGGAGAATTTTAAGTTATTAATCGACCTTTGAATAAACCCAGATCTTGCTGTATTTTGTAGTTTTTCTTCAGTTAATTATTCCAAAATCATTGGGTCTTATAATCAGAGCAGCCCAATTTTAGCATGACTGTAATACAGACAAGTGTGAAAATAACATACTGGGGAATTTCATTCCAATACTTCGGTATTTTTCTGAAATTAAGCAATTAGGAAGATGAAGACTAGCACTGCCTTTTCTTTGATGTTAGAAATTGGCATATGATTTTAATGAAGAATGCAAAGACAACCTCCATTTTGATAAAATTATTTTCAGTCAGAATTTTTAATATCTACAAATCATCTTTGATAGTAGTGTTATGCAAATCATTCTGGCTTTTGTTACTATTCTTGTTTGAAACCTTGATTTACCTTAAATAAAACTAATTTCTCCCTTTGAACCTCAGAACTACAAATTCAGATACCAAGTGGTTTTTTGCATTGTGATCTGTAAATTAGTTGTGCCTATTCATTTGTCAGTGTTGACAGGTATACTTTCTATTAGCTCCTGGATCAGAAATGGAATATATATCTGCATTTTCATCTATTGTTTTAATCCTGGCTCTGTAAACAAACAAAGTCCACGTTTTTCAATCTGAATGTATGTGTTGTCAGGGTATCGTGGCTATTCTATGCCTCAGGTATTTTCTGCTTGTTTATTTGCCATACCTGAAATTGGCATTTTCTGTACATTCTCTGGCCTAAAACACTGTTTTACAGTGGCATTTATTCATGATCATCTAAACAGATAGTAACTGGCACTTATATATGGCCATATTAAAAAGATCTATGTATTTGGAGCGTAAAATAGGAAATAATTAATTTGATATCACCTTTTCTAGATGTAATTTTCAAAAAGAATGCTTTCTATGTAGCAATGATTACACATCATAACATGTAGTTTTTAATTAAATGTAAAAACACAACTACATAAACCAGAAATGCAATCTGATTTGGTCGAAAATAGATTGCTGTTTCGCTCTCCTGGAATGGTTTATTTAAAAACAGTAAATGGAAAAGAAATGCATTTTCTCGTGTTGTTCTAAGCCTCAGGGGCTAAATGTAATGAATATTTTAAGAGATTATTTTAATTAAATTCCTGCACATCTAAACAGAGTAATATTTTATTATCACATACATAACCATGTAACTGAGGTATTCATTAAAGTTAACACTTTCTGGACCAAGAATTCATGGCATGATTTACTGACCTTGTGCAAAAAGGCACAAATTAGGAAGAAAAATGAAGGGGGACAGACTTTGATTAATATAGGTAATGCTATACCATATTTATAATAGCCTTTTCCCTATTCTGGTTTATAAATGCAGTCACTGAGAAAGGTGCCCTGCTGAGGCTGAAATGAGGCTGAAATCGGAGCACATGCCACTAGAGTGTGGGGAAACTGATCACACTGTCAGCAATTCATTTCAAAATGATGTATTTAGTGCTCATTTCACCTTCCAAGAAAAAAGGGAAAGGAGTTCCTTAGACTGGAAGGTGATATTGTTATTTTCAAGGACATACCTAAGTAAAAGATTGCAGAAAGGGGGGGAGGTTAGGGAAAAAAAAGGCGAAAGCAGCGCAAACAAGGAGAGCTTTATGCAGAAATTCAGTGCTACCATGCTGGTTGATAATTGCTAACATATGTGGCTCCTCTGTTTCATTGTAGTCGTCCTCGTGAGTTCTGGCGCCTCGACTACTGGGAAGATGACTTGCGGCGCCGGCGACGATTTGTGCGCAACCCCCTCGGATCGACACATCCTGAAGCGACACTCAGGGCAGCCGGAGAGCATGGTCAGTGTAAAATCTGCCTCCTGCCACCAGCAGCAGGTTTCAGGATGTGGTGGGAAGGAAAGGCTGGAGCTTGGTCCTTGTAGGATGCTGGCAAATGGTCCCAAAGCCAAGGCTCTTGGCGTCGCGGTTCAGGCGCGTTTTCCACACGGGGATAACCTGGCCGTTCCTTCAGCAGCAGCGCTGGTGTTTGCTCAGCCCCTTCTTTCCATCTCAGCTGGGCTGGCACGTTGTGCATACCTTGCATACAACAATTTCAGCCCTCACTAGGCAGGAGAAAAGTGGATGCAATTTTGCCATTAATTCCTGGATAGACTTCTGTGTAAATTACCTGCTTATCCTTTAGTAACTTCAGAAGAGGAATTTTTCCTATTCCAAATCCATATCAATTATTTGTTAGCATATATCTGCCTATTGTTACAGATATATTAAAAGAGAAATAACACTTCCACAAGGTAAACTATACCTTTGTTTAAGTCCTCAAGTTTTTCTGCAAGAATTTGATGTGGAATAAAGAATAGCAAATGCTGTCATGTAAAGTACTGCTCAAGCAACAAAATGGTAATGATCATTTCTACCTGGTGATTTTAAAAAAAGGAGATTGCTTTTTATAACAGTTTTTACTCCTCGTTTCATAACCTAGGACCACTCAGATATAGGATGCTATGTCCATTCTACAGGGGAATGTATTTACCAAACTAATGCAATAGTCAGTTTGAGAATTCTATAGTAAATCAAAATATAAACAAGCAAACAAAAGCACACACAAAGCCAGTGAACTTTGGGGTTTGGTACAAAATTTTATGTCTTTGCTATCTAATGAGGGTACACTGATAAGTTAGAAAAGTCTTGTACTTAAAAATAATTTGCTTATAATTAAAGCTCAGTGCCCTTCACCTTGACGGCACAAGTCATGGAGCAAATAATTTTAATTTAGTTTGTTTTTTGTTTTATTTTTTTTCTTTTTTAGCTTGTGACTTATACATACATGCATACCTATGCCCACACATATTGTGTGTAGGGGATACATTTTATGCTAATTTTAGATTGTTAAGAGTGTTGTATGAATGTAGAAGAGCATCACTGTCATAAAGTTGGTTTCTGTCAGGCATCTTAACCTCTTGCACTCAGCCTTAAAGAGCCATTTCTGGGAGAAAATGTCTACAATATGTCAGCTGATATAATGCCAAATGTGACATCAGTCCTCTGAAATAAATGACTATACAGAGAATAGTCAATAAGGTGATCTGAAAGCAATGTTTGTAGAGCCCTACATCTTTGACTATAGAAAGAAGAACAAGATGCAGAATTAATTAACCCTTTTTTGCTTTGGGGTTTGTTGTTTTTAATGTCCTATGTCATGGACCTCAGGGCACTTGGGTTTTTTCTGTTTAATACTCCATGGATGAACAGCAACTCTCCCCCCTCTTAATGTCGTGTGTATTTTAAGTTAAATAGATCTTGTCACAGTGTGATGTATTCTAGTTGTATTTTTTTGTTTAATCTTTATGCTGTTTATCAAAATTTTAAAAATATCTTTATTTTTACTTAAAAATATTTAGAGCAACCATTTAAATTTGCATAACTGATTCTTCCACAAGTAAAGACAAGTAATGCAATTATTCATATTTCATACTAATGTGATATTTTCACTAGTCCATGCTGTATTTCAAGGGCTGTGGCTTATAATCAATTTGTAATTGACAGGACAACAATTTTTGCCAATACAAAGGAAGAATGAATAGAAGTAGCCCAATTTCAGAAGCAGCTAATAAGCATAGCTGGTAGCTAACTCTGGTAATTTAAATAGACCTAATTGTTTTCTGTCTGCCTTTCAGTTCAGATTTTGATATCCTTAACAGTCTTCTATTGTGTTTAATTTCCTGATGTTGTTTTATTTTGAATTTTCATACTGCCTTTGTTATCTGTTGACCTTCTGTTTCTTTATCTATCCAGTGAATATTTTAGTTTACCCTTAGTCATTATTTAATGTGATTTCTGAAATTATAGATAGTTGTTTTCTGCCTGAGTGTGTGTACACATGCAACTGTCTTTTTCCAAGAACTTCCACTGGCAAGGCATAAAATGAATGACAAATTCAAGTTCAGCTGGAAACTATATACAATGTATAGGAGTGCAAAGGTAGTTGGGATTTTTATTGTTTCATTTTGAATTTGCTTTTTTGGTGTGTTGTTTGTAGTTTGGTTTGGGTATTCTTTTTTCTGGAGGTTAAGAAGGTACAGTTGTCAAAAAGATCAACTGGAGTGGCCGCTTTGTTTTCTTTCTGAACTGTGTTTATGAACTTCTGATAATAACCAATTTAATCTCAGAAATTGTTCTCAGATTTTTTTAGCACCAGACTTTTGTGATGTAGATATCCCTAGGATTTGCAGAGTATTTGCCCCAGTACGTTATGATTTCATGTCAATAATTTACCATTAATTATTTCATTTCAATTAAATTTACATATCTCTGAAGCAAAGGCATTTTTAGATAATGTATAAAAAGTTCCCTACTGCCTATTTAATTTTTTTTGGAAACATCACAGACCAAAACCTGAAATTGGACATAAGGGATTTTGCCAAAAGGGAGGCAGAGGAAAATAATGTGTAAATAATGGAACAGTACAAGCAGTAACGATGCTTGATAACATGGATTTTAGCTCACTTTCATTAGAGGATACACATTATCAACTGCTTGGTGTCTTTCAAATACAACCAGATGTATTCTCCACCCAAGAGAACTCACAGTGTAGGAATCATCCCAATTTGCAACTGTGAAAATTCAGAAAACAATTGGAAGCCTAGATATTGTTCAGTAAAACCTAGAGAGAACAACAACAATCAGCTTTGTTGCAGCCTGGTTATGTGTCTTAGGAGCAAGAACCAATCTTTTCCAAGGATTGATTTGATTTGAAGGAGAACCTCTGGTGCAGAGGTGGCAGAATAAATACCTGAAGACTAATGTTCTCTGTTCAGACAATCAATACCAGCCCCATGACTATACTTCTGGCTACCTTCTAGTTAAAAACAAATTTTTTAATTCTGACAATTTAATTGCCATTCCCAAGCCCACATTAACTTGCTTGGGAAAAAAAGGCTTTAGGTAATTTTTCAAAGGAAAAAGGGGGGGAAAAAAAAAGGATCCTTCCAAACTGACTATTTGTAAAAGTCAGTCTGATGGTGTATTGTGGGGAAAGGGAAGAAAGGTGAAGGTGCTGTGGGTAGAAAGTTTGGGATGGAAGGAGTTAATTTTTCTATTTTTTCCTATCATCTGCTGTATAGAAATGGAACCAAAATTGCTTGTACAAATGTGGAGGGGGAAAAAAAAGAGTAAACCTGTTGGTTTGCTCTTCAGTTTTGAAATTGACCCTAAAATGCAATATTTGTGAGAGAATCTTTAGCTGCTAGAAAATATTTTATCAAGCTTTATAATGAGTAATTTATATGGGTTTTTAATTGATGTTTGTTAAAAATTTGGGGACAGGGGGATTAAAACTGTGGCATTTCCATCAAGGCAATAGGTGGAGTTCAGGGCTTTGTGGCTGCAAGGGACCAGCAGGTGATCATCTCCAGTGTTGCAGTCGACTGGTTAGTTTGCTTTCCCTCAGCTAGAAGGATGAAAAGAAGTCTTAATGATAATATTTTACAAACTTGGTTTGAAAGTGGTTGGTTTTTCCATTGTTATGTTTTTAAAGAAATGGGGAGAGTAGAGTGGAGCTTCTGGGAGCCCTTTGTAAAAAAGAAAAGAACAACTGAAAAACAACACAGTAAGGTTTTTTTTTAATGCACCAGGGTTGGAGCCAGAGGGTCTGGTCACACCAGCACAGGCAGGCCTGGCAGGGTGGTTAGAGAGAGCAGAGCAGGGTCTGTGATCTGGAGTATGAAATCCAGTGTAATATAACTCTGTGCTCATGTGGGATTGGATGTGATGTCATGCTCTGTCATACATCTCTCTAACCAGTAAATATATAAAGGGAACTAGACCATGGCCTAGCTACACCAGTGCATTTATCTACAGAAGAATAGGTGAATCCATGTGGAATATATTCTGTTCCGTGCAGAACATGTAAGCATGAGAGTGTTGGTTGCAGATGTAGTGCTTTATGCACATCAGAAAAGGCAGATTTGCTTTATTTACATCATTACAGAAAAAGCAGATTTTGGGTCAGAGTGTGATGTCTGATTGCCTTCCACTAGCTGGTGCCTGCAGGTGTGTAGACACCTCTTCCTGTGCCTGTGTTTAAGCTGCATTTAACTTTAACACACATTTCATGCATGTCAGGAAGTACTGGTAGAGCTAACATCATATGCAAAGAGATGACAAAAGTATACAAAAATGGACTTAAATAATTCAGGGTATAGAATCTCCTGTTGAAAAAGGCACATATATAAGGTGTATGGTTTTGAAACAGCAGGATATCAGTAGTTGGGGAAAGAATTAAAATCTGAGTAAATGAAAAAGAGCAATATTTCTGTTATCCAGTCATGTTTGGTTTGGAAGCTGCTGTGCTGATTTTATTTTTCTTTAAGACTGAAGGACATACCTACCTTTTAGACAAGTTGTACCAAGTATAAAATTATTAACCTTTGATCTCGGCTCTGAATTCAATCTTAAATAACAATAGGCAGAGAGCTAATTTGAAATCAGCATCTTTAGTATAACACAGATTCTAGTAGAGGAAGCAAAATGTGGCAGGTATGTACAGTGCAGATGAGGTTTTTGAAACAACAGATACAGTTTGCCTGCATTGGGAAAAAAAAGAAAAAGACTAGAAAGAAAAAAAAAAAGAAAATAATTTATTATCTTGGACTTCATCTTGAGGTGGTTTTGTTCTATTTTACTTTTTTTGATCTTCAAGAGATTGCTGGTAGGGCAGTGACTAAGAGTGCATGTGGTGTGTGTTAGTACACTGATGGTAATTTTACTGCTGCTAACTGAAAATCCTCAAGGGGGAGTTAATTACAGGAAAACCTTCCTAAATATCAGCTGCATATTTTCCATGACAAGAGAGTTTTTCAACTCACGTTGAACAACTCCAGAATCTGAGTTATCGTTATTTACATGAGCATATTTTGCCAGAAAGTAAAATTTGTATTTGTACAATGCAGTTAAAGTTTTGCAGTAATTTTTTAAGGCTTTCTTACAAGTGACAGCTATTGCTAGGGCAGAAGGATCATGGATAAAATAAAATTGCATTTTATTTTGTATGGCAAGTTAAATTTCTTTTTATTTCTGTTTCTGGTTAGTTGGTTTGAGGTGGAGATTTGTGTTTGCTTTTTGTTGTTGTTTTTGTTGTTATTGTTTGGGTTTTTTTGTAAGGTTGAGGCCTAAACCAAAACCAGTATGTTGTTATTTGGGGTTTGTTGTTGTTCTTATGATGGGGTTTTTATAGTTTGGGACTTTTTTTCTTTCTTTCTTTCTGGTGAGTGGATTTCTTTTTTACTTTTTTACTGAACTGAGAAGTTTTACTATTTGCAATTTAGGTGCATGTATTTACTTAAACTATTTAAACTTTATGTATTGCCACCGGGGAGTCGCTGCCTTCTGTAAATGTTTGCAGATTAGCATATTTTTAGAGGCAGCCCGTGGAACTTCAAATCAGAGCGAGCAGTGTGTTGAAGTTAGTTGGTCCTGATGTGTTTGGTGAATGTTTTTCAAACACGGCTGTGCCATGGGTATTCTCAGTGTGTCTTTTAAGAAACAGTATTTTCATTTAAACTTAAAAAAAAAAAAAAAATGGAATAAAACCGGACACACACACTGCTGTGTTTTGGCATTACTACAGCAAAACTTAGGTGTAGAGGGAGTAATTACTTCTTTCCCTTTTTTTTCTACTTTTTAAAAATTGGTTTTTTATTCCCTTTTATTTTTTTTTCCCTTTTATTTTTTTTTTCTTTCTGTTTTTGCTTTGAGGCGGTGATTTCAGTACAGCAGGTTTGGAGGCGGCAGCGCCGGGAGCGCTCCCGGTTCCGCGGGATTCGTGCGGGGCGGGGGTGAGGGGACACCCCGCCCGTGTGCGGGGACACCCCGTGACCGTGTGTGGGGACACACCTTGACCGTGTGCGGGGACACCGTGACCGTGTGCGGGGACACCGTGACCGTGTGTGGGGACACCGTGACCGTGTGCGGGGACACCGTGATCGTGTGTGGGGACACCGTGACCGTGTGCGGGACACCCTGCCCGTGTGCGGGGACACCGTGACCGTGTACGGGGACACCCCGTGACCGTGTGTGGGGACACACCTTGACCGTGTGCGGGGACATCCCCTGCCCGTGTGCGGGGACACACCTTGAACGTGTGCGGGGACACCGTGACCGTGTGCGGGGACACCCCCTGACCGTGTGCGGGGACACACCTTGACCGTGTGCGGGGACACCGTGCCCGTGTGCGGGGACACCCTGCCCGTGTGCAGGGACACCGTGACCGTGTGCGGGGACACCCTGCCCGTGTGCAGGGACACCCCGTGACCGTGTGCGGGGACACCGTGACCGTGTGCGGGGACACCGTGACCGTGTGTGGGGACACCGTGACCGTGTGTGGGGACACACCTTGACCGTGTGCGGGGACACCGTGACCGTGTGCGGGGACACCCCCTGCCCGTGTGCGGGGACACCCCGTGACCGTGTGTGGGGACACCCCGTGACCGTGTGCGGGGACACCGTGACCGTGTGCAGGACACACCGTGACCGTGTGCGGGGACACCGTGACCGTGTGCGGGGCAAACGCGGCTCCAGGCGTGCTCGGCCACTTCCCTTCCATGCCGAGAATCCCGGCCAGAGCCCGGGGATGCCCCGTGTGAGTACCGGGTGCCCCTGGGAGCAGGTGCCGGCTGTTCTCCGGCTCCGGGCTCTGCCATCCGGGCACGGAGGGCTGGATGGGCTCTCCTCCCTCCGCAGCTCGGCTGGCCGCACACGGGAGCGCAGGGATGCGGCCGCACACCGCTCCGCCTCGCCCGCTGCCGGGGTTTTCCCGGGGAACAGCTCCGGTACCGGGGTTTGTGCTCCCCCACTCCTCCTCCCGTGGCCGTGCTCGGTGTTGTCGCCGCGGCGATCCCCTGTCCTTGTTCCGAGAGTGGGTTTGGGGCTCGGGGTGACACACTGGGGCAGCTCCCCGCCAGCTCGGGTTCCCAAGGAAGGCTGCAGGGGAAGGGAGACTGCTGTATCCTTCTCCCCTCTGTCATAAACACTTGAAATAGAGTTGAATGCTGCAGAGGGCACTGGATAATTTTGAGCAGGCTTAATAGGATTAAAACTAGATGTGTCCTAACATTAGAGGATTAAGACAGGTACTTCCACAGCTAGTCCTAAGCAGTTTTCTTTCTGAACTTACATTAAAAAAAAATAAAATTGTGCTCCTTTGTCACTGAGACCTGACAGACAGCACTGTGTCTCATTTCAGCTCCCGATGAGGATATACTTGTCAAAGGAAAGCAGTCCATCAAGAGTCAAGTTTTAGGAAACCAGAACTCAGAAAGCGAGATTCTCTTGGAAGGTGATGATGATATCATGTCCTTCATGGAGGAAAGAGAAGTGGAGAACTTGACAGGTAATGTCACCTATCTAATTTGCTCCTCGGCATCTTTACTGTTGAAGTTCTGATCTCGCCATCTCTGCAGTGAATCATGGTTTGGGATACACACTGATAGTTAACACACTTCCCATGACTGGGTCATTAAGATAATTTTCTGTTCACCTCATATACTGAAGGTTTATTTGAGGAGAGTTGTGCATTTTCTTTCTCTGCCTTTTTGCTTCTGCAGTAGATACCTATTCTAAAAAACCTTCCTTCTAGAAAAAACAGCTCTACCTTGAAAAGGGCTTCTTTTGTTTTCTTGACCTCATTCTACTCAAATCATCAGACCTAGTGGACAATTAGGCAAGCTGTCTGTAATTTAAGGCTTTGGAGACCTTTAATTTTTTTCCTAAGTCTATAAAATTGTACATACTGGTTATTTACTTGCATGTAAAGGATTTTACTTGCTGGATTTAACTCCTTAAACCCCTTGATATTCCCCCACTGAAGTTCTTCCTCCACAGACTGTGGTCTCATTAGACTTCTTTTTTTTTTTTTTTCCTGAAGAAATAATACTTCAAATAATTCAACTTATTAATTAATTTTACATAATCACATGTAACCTTTGCTGATGTTGCAATCTCAGTGGAGTGGGTCCATTTCTGTACAGTTCAAAATGTAAAACCAGAGTAACCAGTGGTTCAGAGACTGGGAGTTATTAAGTGTCTCAATTGCTATTTGAGGAGCATGGATTTTACAGGGAAAAGGCAAACTTCTCTGTGTCCTTTTGCTTCTCAGCTGGTATTCCATGTACACATAATTTAGAGAAAATATCATTTATTGGATAGTTCTGTTTCCCTGAGAAGCTGGTAGTATACTCTTACATTGATATGGATCATGCATATGATAATTCACTGAAAATGCTGGAAGTGATTATTTATTGGCATTTTGCTTATCCCTGAACTGCATTCCACTCTTTTTTTTTTTTTTTTTTTTTAAGCAAAATTAAAAATGCAGCAGAAGGAAAAAGAAAACCTGCATAGGAAGAGTAAAGTACAATAAAGAATAAAGTAATAGGAGAATGATGCAAAGGCATTTCTCTATATAAATCTTTTATTTTTCCCTTTCTACCATGAGCTTCCTTCTCAACAGCTTTCTCCCTGTTTCCTTCTATTATTCATTCATTGGTTTGAGTAATACATTCATACTGTAATAGAGGTGAAAGGGGAGTTTAATTATATAATCTTGACAATGGCAATAGGATTAAGAAGTAATCCTCACTAATAAAGTGGTATGGGTTAGAAATGAAGTGGAAATTGTCAGGGGTCTTCTACAGGACCTGGACTGCCCCAGCTTCTGCATCTGTCTGCTTGCCCTGTAATTGAATGTCTGCGAGTGATTGAAAAAATGTTATTTCTCCTCTGGATTACATGCTAATGTACAGGGGGCAAAGGGAGACAGCAAAAGAACACATAGCTGCTTATTTCATCCATTTGTGGGGGTGAGCTTTGGGAAATCATGGCAGTTCCGCAGCTATCTCATGCCCATCTGCAGACACAATGTATTTGTACATTGGGAATAGAGGGCAAAGCTGCTCTGATCTCAGCAGAGCATCTCTTCTTTTGTCCTAGTGGCACACATTGAGATTGATGCGAGATTAAGGACCATCACCCTCCTAACAATCGATGGAAATGACAATTCATCTGAATTTTTTGTCAGTTATTCTCACGTTGATTACCTGAACGTGTGTACCTCATTTATAGATGCTTTATTAAAACAAAATTGTCTATGTCACTTTAATATCTTCCACTGTTTTTCGAAAGTCAGATAATACTGCAGCCACGTAACTTCATTTCCTTGCCTCTTAATCAGCTAGATGACAAACCTAACCTGTTTTCTTTCTGTATGTGTTAGTTTATATAATGCTGAACCTATTGTTTTCAGTAGTAGTCTGATTTGTCCCCGTGATAAGCCCTGTGGAGATGTGATTATTCCAATAAAAATTCATTCAGTTGGAAACCAACCCTCCAGCTGTTTACTCCCACAGTCCCCGAGCTACACTGACACTGTATGGAATCCTTGAACAATATTTAACGTGGAATCAGAAGCATCTTTTAAATATTTTACTTTTGGCATTGTGTAACCTTAACAATAGATTTCCAGCATCCACGAGAGAACACTTTGCAGTTCGACAACTTTGAGCCTTGACTGCTGTGTTCATCTTGGTGAAATGCTATCAAAACTTCCCAGCAGCTAAAGAACACATCAGACAGTAGGATTTCAAGTGTTCATGTGTGCACTCTCTATGTTTCATGTCACAGAAGGTGTGCAACCCTTGGAGTTCCTTGGACAGAAAATGTGTCTGAGTAAAAGCTGAAGTCTGCCATGGTCTGTGTAATGTATGCAGCAGTTTGCAATTGCAGCTGCTTCAGTGTTCGGCAGCACAGAGACTCTGCAAATCTGTTACATATGTTCTTTTCCGGGACAGAAAGGGGTTTGCTCTTTAAGGAAGAGCTGTGCTCTTTGCTGTATTTTAATGTACTTGGCCTGAAAAGCGAATAATTTGTACTCGCATTCTTTTCAGTTTGAACACTGTTGGTGTTTTCCCGCTTTGGCAGGTCCAGTGTCCCTCAGCACACCAGCTCAGCTCGTGGCACCCTCCGTAGTAGTGAAAGGCACCCTTTCCATCACTCTTTCTGAGCTCTACTTTGAGGTGGATGAAGAAGATCCTAGTTTTAAGAAAATCGACCCAAAGGTAAGAGATCATTGACCCTGAGCTCTGAGAGATGATGACAAATTACCCAAGACCTTTAATTCTTCACTTGACTTCCTTTACCTCTATTGGGCTGCAGTGTTGCTGCTTTAATAACTTTGCCGCTGACCATCTATGTTGCTGAACTTCACATAGGTGACACCTCCCTTCCTGCTCCTTTTTCTCCCCCTCCCACGATTCGACCCTACTTGAATGTTAATTAGCTTGCTGGGAATAAAGCTCCAGGGAGACACTTCTGAAATAAAGACATCTTGAATCGCAGGCTCATGTGAATACGGGGAAGTTCAGCGAGGCTTTTAGCCCGGATACTTTGCTTTACTTCCCTGATTTTAGCAAATGTCAGGGTAAAACAGCACTGAACTTCCCACACTCCTAAGTTTGTGGTGCTCCTGTCATATTACTCTATAACACATTTTATAGGGCCTGTTATTATTTATTGTGCCTAAGCATAAAACATAATTGCCCTTCCAAAAGATGTTTCTGAGCTGACTTGCTAATTTCCACATACTTAATTTGCTCCGAGTTGCTTGATTACTGAAGTCTTTCGCTTAAAATTAGTAACCTTTGGTAAAATTCCAATTTTGAAGGGAGCATATCGTGCAATTAGCTTGATAATGTTGCACTTGAATGTTTTTTGCAGTGTTACAGCAACATTTTAAAAGTAGGACACAA
Organism: Turdus rufiventris; assembly: GCA_013186435.1. NCBI lineage: Eukaryota > Metazoa > Chordata > Aves > Passeriformes > Turdidae > Turdus > Turdus rufiventris. The sequence continues at coordinate 8,795,119 of PYHW01010582.1, read as the reverse complement.
CTGGTAAATATTCTCCCAACTTAAGCATAGTCACGGCTCTTGGTTTCTTAAATACCTGCCTAGTGTTAAACTGGGTAATAATTTCTTTGGGAAGGGTGCTGCTGGAAGAAGTAGTGGTTTTCTGCTTGTCTGGAGAGAGAATACCTTGTGTGTTAAGCACTGGTTCAGTTCTTTGTTCCTATTGAGTAAATTGCTCTTGTCTGTATTAAAAAATGGCATCGCTGAATCTGAAAGCTGGGATTATCAAATCCTGTCAGGGAAAAAATTTATTTTGAAAAGCAGCGCTCTCAAATTGTTAAAGCCAGATTTTAATATAAGTGATTAACTAGAATTGTGATTTTATGCGATATCATAAATGAGATTTAACTTTTCTTTTGGTCCTGAAGGATTTTTGAAATATATTGGAAATTATCCTGAGCATGAGATAATGCTTAAAATTTTTATATGCTTACTCCTTCTATTATGTTTCACTAATCCCCCCATTTTACTGAAAAAACCCATTTAATGATTAAAATAATATAGATGTGAAATTAAAGTTAGTTTGATATGTTACTGTATTGCATTTTCAATCTAAAATGTTCTGCTTTACATTGTATTAGCATGAGAAAAATCTTACAGGTCTGCATTATTCTGTACTTTTGGTTTTCATGTTCAACACATGGGGTCTTTGAATACAGTTACTAATTCTTACCATTCCTGTTATGTGTTTTGTGGGAACACTGACATAAAACATACAGTTAGCCTCCTTTTTCCTGCTTCCCAGTGTTTGGTAGAGTTGTTTTCTTAACTGTGAGCAGGCGTTCTGGTTTGGTTTGACTCTATCTCTTACTCTGCATCTGAGCGATTTTCTGAGAGTTCTTATAACAGAGAGAGGCTGGTTACATGAAATACTGGCTACACCTCTTACATTCTGCTTGTGGTGTTACTTTAGCTGAGGTGTTAGAATTAAAAACAACCAAAATCTTTTATAATGTCTCGGGTGGGGGGGTAGCTAAAAATCAGATCTGAATAATTAAAAAAACTAAGTAATCTTACAAAAAGCACAAAAAGCATCTTTTCATGCATTAACGCTTTCCTGCCCCACCCTGTGCTGAAGTCAGTGTATTTTTTGATAGCGATGACGAGCTGCTGTAGAAAATGCCCCTTGGAAGAAAAAAATAAATAAATGCAAAAAGAAAAAAGCCCCAACAACTAATCCGCTGTAAGCTCAGCAGGCCTTCTTAATTAATGAGGCTTCATCTGTTTGATAAATTTAAGTTCCCTGTATATTTGTCTAAACTACTGAAAAGAAAACATTGTGACAAGTTCCTGAAGGAAAACCTGCCTTAGGTAGCGATAGCATCGGCAGCGATACGATCAGAGTTTATCCGCGGGCTCCGGGCTCTTTTGGGAAGGGAAGGGAAGGGCAGCCCTGCAGGCTCAGCCCATTCTGCCAGGTGATGCTGTGCTGAGCGCTGTGGAAAGCGCTCCCATGGCCCCACGAAAGGCTCGTGGAGCTCAGCCGGGGCTGCGGGGCCGGGGTGTGCCCGCTCCGCCGGGCAGAGCATCCTGCGCGCCCCGCTCCGCGCCCCGGCTGCTGCCGCCTGCCAGCATTTGTCAACTTAAAGGCAAAAGCAGCCTAAGTTTGAATGGATATTTCTTTCCTCCTCCGTCCAAAAAGAAACGAAAATAGTATTTTAGGGCAAGAACTTGACTTTTTAATTTTTTTTTTTACCTCCCCCCCCCGCCCACGAAAGAATATGATAACTTGCTCGAAATGCTGCGAGCCGGCGTTGCAGTCTTTCGGGTAACGCTGACGTTTTTAAATCTTAGGAATGCGTCCCCGATAAAAATCCTGCCGGTATTTCTCAGCCGTCCCGAGCAAGCTTAAAACGAAATGGCTTCGGTGAATTAGGCAGAGCTGATTTTGGGAGAGGGGGCTCGGACAGGGAAGGAGCTCGGCACAGAGCGCCCGGGTGCCGGTGTAGGATCGGGCGGTTTCCTGACGGGTTCCCGCTTATCTCCCCGTTTGACTGTGCCTAGGTGCGATTTTATGCTGTACTTAAAAATCTGGGCAAAAACAAATGTTTGTTTAAAAAAAATATCGACCGGTTGCTCTAAATCGCATTAATTATTCAGGGTGGATCTATACTTCCTTCGTGTCAAAGTCAAATGGATAGCGCGTTCGCTCTGGGAAGCGAAAGCAAACAGAGATGGGTTTTTAAAATAAAATGCAGCGTTCGAGATTTACCGGGGGAAAATAAAAGCAAGGAATACCATAAGGAAAAAAATAAGTTAAAAGGAAAAATAACCTGACTGTAGGGTAGGAAAAGGCATGCTGTAATTCTGACTAAACTGTGGCGAGCTGCTGTGCGATGCTCCATATATTCCAAGATTTAGAACAGAACCTTAGAGTAACAGAAATACAGCAGATGTTGTCACTTGCTGAACTACAGAATATATAAGATTTTTTTTTTCTTAGATGCACTTTTTTTTTTTTTTTTAATGGAAACTAGAAGGAGGTTTAGAAAACATCAGTCAATATCCTGAGCTAAGGCTTGGGCTAGGTGTTGCGTTTAGCCTGTCTTTACTTCTCGTGGTTTCGTTTCTATTTTAAAAAATTCCTTCTGAAGTTCAGAAAGAATCTACTTGCTTGAATTTAAGAACCATTCACAAAAAAGTCAGCGTAAAGTTAAAGTAATATTTTTATTACTATTTGCAACAAGTCAGTTGTGGGGCACATAATCTGACCTTGGCACCGAAATACATTTAACATCAGTAAAACTTTTTTAAAGGGAGATTTGTACATATAGTTAAATAATTTTTCACTTGGTGACAACATTCAGGCAGACAAGAGAGCATAAGAAAAGGACTATACATGGATTGGAAAAATGTACCTTTCGGGTTTCGTTTCGAAGTTGCAAAAGTCCGATCGCTTCTTTTTGTGACCTTTTAAAAATTCACATTGGAGGACAGGAGGAGAGAGGCTCTTCCCTTCTTCCGTGCAAGGCGGTGAGAGTTTATGCCGGGAAAACCGTCGGCAAGTTTTTAAAGGCCGAGCTGCAGGTGGGTGGGGGGTGGCGGGGGCGCCTGTCTTTCGCCGCCTCTTTCCGTCGTCGTTCGCGTTAAATAAAAAGTTTTTTAGGCGCTGTTGTTGTTTACGGAGGGCGAGTTTTTTGTGCGCGGGGGTGTTAACCCTATAGCTTGTCGAGGCTTTTGGGATTGGTGAGGATTTCTCTGGCTAGCCTCCAGGTCTGTTTGGCAGCGCTTTCCAGGGCCGAGTGGGGTTTGCCCTGAAAGAGGTCTAGGTTGGGCAGGAAGTAGTGGGGGCAGCGCCGGCACTGCAGGCAGGAGATGAGCTGCAGGAGGATGCCGTTCAGCCGGTCGCCCAGGCACGCCTCGTCCCAGTCGGTCTCCCGCGGGTGCTTCTCGCACTCGTACAGCAGCAGCGTCTTCATGTGGTAGTTGTTGAGGGGCTGCCCGGGCAGCTCCAGGTGCCGGTCGCGCAGCGTCTTCAGCACCGACAGGCACTTGTTCCGGCAGCCGCCCATCAGCAGCCGGTTCTCGGCCTCGCCGAACTGCAGCACCCACGCGTCGCTCTCGGCCGAGCTCTGCTTGCCCGTCAGCGAGTAGCACTCCTTGGAGAGCAGGTTGAAGCCCTCCGCCTTCACCTCCGCCACCCGGTTGGGGCCGGGCCAGGGGATGTGGGGCATGGGCCACTGCGCCGCGCTGCGCGGCCAGATCCCGGTGCACTTGAAGGCGGGCGTGATCTGCACCACGTAGCGCTCCCGGATGCGGAGCTTCACCTCGCTCGTGTCCGCGATCATCTTCACCACGTCCCGGTAGCTGCACTTGTCCACGGCCTGGGCCACCAGCGTCTGGAAGCGGGAGCGGATCTTGCGGGCGGACAGGTAGCCCGAGGCGGTGATGAACTCCACCCAGAGGGACATGCTGCGCTTGCGGCCGTCGCTCAGCTTGAGCACGGCGCAGCCCGGCAGGGAGCCGTCGTCCACGAAGTTGAAGACGCCCATCTGGTTGAGGTAGAGCACCACCTCGAACTCGGTGGGCGAGATCACCTCCAGCCCCTCGTAGCGGGCGTCGATCTCGCTTAGGGAGCTGATGAAGCGCGGCTCCTGCACCTCCACCTCCTTGAGCACGTCCGACACGACCTTGCACACCTCCCGGATGGTCTTGGCGATGGCCGCCTTGCGCGCCTGGCAGCGCTCCGTGTAGTATTTGTTGAGCTGGTAGACCAGCTTGGCCTGCGCGGCGATCATGTTGGGGCACAGGTCCGGGCTGTACACCGGGCTCTCGCAGTACGTTGAGGGATCCAATGCTTTAGCGGTGGCTGCAGCTTTGCGGAGGGCACCGGCCAAATCGCAGACCCCCACCGCCTCCGGCAAGAAGGCGGCAGCGGCGCGCCAGTGAGAGCAATTAAAGAAATCGGGGAGGGCGGCGAAGCACAAAGGAGCGAAGCCCAGCGCTGCCCCGGCGAGGAGGAGGAGGAGCGGGCCGGTGCGGGCTGGGCGGCGGTGCCGGTGATGCCGGAGCCGGTGATGCCGGAGCGGCGGGCAGCCCCCGCGGGCTCCCGGAGCGCAAAGTTTTGGATGGCGATGGGGGCAGGGAAGGCTGGGCTGCCTCTGCGCTCAGGCGCCCACCCCCCCGCGCAGCGACAAAAATGCCCTTTCAATAGTTCATGAAAAAAAAAAAAAAAAGAAATAACAAACANAAAAAAAAAAAAAAAAAGAAATAACAAACAAACCAAAACAACCAGCAAACTTCCCCAGGACTCGCAGAAGGTCCCCGCAGAAAAGCCGGTCGGCGGCGAAGTTTAAAACCGCACACGGTACGAGAGGAGGAGAAGAATGCGAGCAATGCCCTCAGCGGAAGAGTGAACTCTGTGTCTGTCTGTCTGTCTGCCTCTCTCTCTCTTTCAGTCCGTGGCACCGCCAGAGATGTGCATGAGTTTGGCTGCCGCTCGCTCAGACTGTCAGGGGGTGTTGATGATTTCCCTTTTCCTGCTGGAGGCGTTGGCTGAGCCCGGCTCTGTGGCTGTCTCTATCTTTAGGCGCAGACGGGTGCACTTGGTCTGTGATCTCTCATTCCCGTCCTGCAGCTCTACATAGATTGTGAGAGAGAGACTGTATGATGGAGAGGAGTTGTTGCTTTTTGTTTGTTTGTTTGTTTGTTTGTTTTCTTTGCACAGACTGTGTTTTATCCCGATTAGAGAGGAGGAGGGCGTAGCTGCCGTGCCCGGGCTGGCTTCTCCTCCCCCTCCGCCCCCCGGCGGTGCGCTCGGCGGCTCCCGGTGCTGTCCGCGCTCTCGCTCCGCTGCTGCCGCGCCGTGCGCCCGCGTCCCTCTCGCGCCGCCGCCGCCGGGCGCTGTAGTTTATGAATGGGGCCGCGCGCGGGCGCGGGGCGGGGCCGCGCCGCCAATCGCCGCCAATCGCCGCCGAGCTGTCAGCGCCTCGGCCAATCGCCGCGCCCGGCGCGCGCACACGCGCCCGCGCGCCCGCCCCCCCCGCCGGGGCTCGGAGCCGGGATGGGGCTGCGGGAACCGGGATGGGGCTGGGGGAAGGAAACCCAAAATCCGCCGAACTTCGGGAAAGGGCGAGCTGAGCTCGCTGCTCGCTGCCAGGGGACCCGGCGGCAGTGCCGGTGTGCGCGGGGAAAGGGGAGCGGCGGGCCGGGGCTTCGCCGCAGGCATAAATCTCATTTCGCTTAATGCCGGGCTGCAGCAGTGAAAGTGAGACCGTCACCGGAGTAGTGTGGCACACCTTGTTTTACTGCCCCCAGTCACCTTAATTTAGATAAATCTCGTGCCGTAAAGTTCTTCTCATCCTCCTAAAGCGCAGGATTGAGTTATTCGAAAGGAAACGATATTTTACGCAAGTTTGTATTAATAAGAATACGGAATGGTTTGGACATAAAGCCGTAGCTCCGTGGTGTCGGGTCGCAGTACCTGCCGCAGAGCAGCCAGGTCTGCTTCTCCTGCGGGCATTAGGATGGAAGGCAGGGCAATTTCCACACCTCCAGTGCTCGGGACAAGGATGCGTGGCTGCTTTGCTCTCCCCCGGCAGTGCAGTCCGGCGGGGCCGTGCCCGTGCCCGTGCGGAGCGCTGCTCCGTGCAGAGCCCCCCGCTAACCCAGCGGCTGGGCTCGGCTCCTGGCGCTCTGCTCCTGTCGCTGCAGCTGGCTGATTTTAATAAAGAAAATACCGCCGTCTGTTTTCTGTGTGCCTTTAAATTAGAAACATGCCCGGTGCCGACCGTACCGCTGGAAGAAGTAAGTATGGACGTGCCCGGCGCCGGTGCGGCTCCGTCCTCCGCGAGCAGAGGCTCGGCTCTCTGCTTCCCTGCCTGCTTCCCTGCCCGGGGATGGGGGGCTGGCCCGGCGGTGTCAGGTGTCCCTTCGGGAGGGACACGAGCCCAGGAAAGGCTCGGAGAGGGGGCAGCTGCCACGAGGGCAGAGCGGCTGGCTGGCCAGGCTCGCACGGTCTCTGTGCGGCCCGGGGATGCTGGAGCGGGGCTCTCCGCCCCGGGGCTCCGCGGTGAGTGCCTGCCGAGCTGCCCCCTCCCCGCGGCTGCGCTTCTGTGCGCGGCTCGGCTGGCCCGGGTCCCCGCCTCGCCTCCCGCTGCCCTCCGGCAAAGGGAAGAGTTTCGGAGGGATGGGGGTCTCTTGTACTCGCTGCCGGGGCTCTGCACAGCCGCCCTCCTCCGCGGGGTCTCGCTGCCCGCAGAGAGCTCCCAGCCCGGGGGCTGCCGTGTCCTGGGCACGGAGGAGATGCTGGAGCCTTCAGGTGGCCCTGGCATGGCGGGGCACACGCGTTCCTTTTTTTTTCAGGGTAAAAGCAGGAGGAGGGGGCGATTCCCTTCCCACCTTCCCTCCCCCCCGAAACGGTGCCTAATGAGTTAGCGTTACCAGTGTTCAGATTTAAAACAATTCATTACCAATTTTCCTGCCTGAGGTTGAAGCCCTAGTAAATAATAAATCAGCTAAACAAAAGCTGACTTTAATTTATTGCCCCGGCGCTAATTAGAAACATCATTTGAGCAATAAACTTAAACACTTCCAGCAAATAATGCACGTGAAACCCTTCTCTGCCGTGTCTGGGCGTTTGTGGCCGCACTGCATTAAGACCAGCTTCATCTGTGGCGGAATTTGCTCTCGCCGGGATGAATAATTGAAGGGGGAACAGGATCCGAGGAGGCTATAATTGAAGAGCCCTTGTCACCTCTGCTTTTATGTATGTTAGTGTAGAAGTCCATCAGCAGCTCCTTGATGGTGTATAAAACGAAGTGGCATCCCCTCCAGCAGCAGGAGATACTGTATTCCATTAAAAAAGACCGTGTGCGTGTGTGTGCCGCAGAGAGGGAAACTCTCAGGGCTAAAAGCCACTTGAAGTCTTCAGACCGATTGATCTGTATTCTCTCGTTATAATCCGTCTCATCATACTTGAGTTAATGAGGCAGGGGCGGGGGTGATCTGATGGTCCTTGACAAATTCATTAGGGAGGCTGCGGGACATTTTATTTGACTGTTAAACATGGTGTTTGTTTGGTTTAAGCAGTGCCAACATCAGCATGCCGCTGCCTGGAGCTATAGTGTTTTGTTAGCCAGGGCTTCTGTAAAAAGATACCGGGAAGGGGACGCGGTGTGCAGTGTTTACTCTTGCCTTGGCTCCTCCTGCCCCCTCCCGCTCGAACGGCAGGGAGCTGGGGCGGGTGTAAATCCAGCCCTGCAGGCAAGGGATGTGCCACGGTATTTTCTTCGCACTCAGGATGGCAAAGCAGCAGCGAAGGGCTGCCATTAAGACTTTTTTTCCCCCACCCCCCCTTCGAGAGAACGCTGTGTGTTTGTGTTAACCGCTAAAACGACGAAAGAAAAAAGCTGGAAGGCAACTCAGAGTTTTAGCAATAGCATACAAGTTTCTTGTTGTGTTCTGATATAGCATACTTTCATTTGATTGCCTAGCCAGCTGATCAACGTGGCATACATTAAATATAGTCTTTTAATCATCATTGGTGTATTTTAAAATTTCTATAACATGCTACTGATATAAGGTGTAATTTTTGAGGTAAATCAAAGTTTAATCAAAGTGACTTAAGGCTATTAAAGGATTTCTGTCAAGCCTGTCCTTTTTCTTTCCCTTGCTGGGAGGCAGAGGAAAAAGTGAATTCAGGAGCAGGTGCTCCCAAAAGGGCTGAGAAGTATTTTTAAGAATAGCATATGAAATATGTATGTGTTTGTATATGCTTTGTTCATGGCAGCTTTGCAGATGAGACCCAGCTAGCATGCCATTATTTTCTGGTAGTTGGTTTCTTCTTTGTCCTTTCATTTAATGGAAACAGTTTTGCAGAAAACGGAATAATTAATCTGCTTGTGGAACCTAGCATTGTGTTATTTTTTTCCTGGAGATCAGTCTTCAAACATTCTCAGCTTTAAGTGCTTTGTAGGACTCTGCTTCCATTTATAGAAGAACTGTATGGGAAAAGAGCTAGTGCCCTTTGCCTGTCATTTTCATACATTCCTGCACTGCTGATGAAGCTTGAACTGCTGCAGGGAATGTATGGATTTGAAAAGAAATGATTCAGTAATGCACGTTGTGTTTCTCCACAGCAGAACCGGGTTAATAGTTACAGCCAACGCTGTGCTGGGTTTGAGGGATAAAATTCCTTTTGCTTTCGATGATGTACGGTGTGTGCCTCTTTTTGGGAGTCATGGCTGGGCTTTAGTATCTGCTGATCTGTTCTAAGGTCTGTGTGTATGAAGTTAGTTGATGGCACACACCGGAGGAGAAAGGGTGATTTCATTTTTACAAATGTCATTAATGTATCCCATCAGCCTAAAGTGTTGTATAAATCTTGTATTTTTTTTTTCCTGTGAAGTTTGAATGGTATGGCAATTAAAGAACTTACACTTGTTTCTAAGTCTCCCCTATCTTTGTTTCTTCAGTGGGAAAGGGGTTGGTTCCAGCTACTCCTTTAAGTAGCTTATTTCTGCTTTCCTGTTCAGTTTTAAAATGTGAATGTGTTCATAATCTGGAGTTTAACCATAAACAATCTGCTGCTGAGGGACTTTCTCTAATGCTTTGAACTTTGTATTAAAGGGAGTATCTTCTCTTTTCTCATGGTGACTAATGGTGACTTCTTTTACCTGTAGACTGGTTTGAATGCTAAATACTGTTTTGTAAGTTTATCTTTAGTAAGTGTGCAGTCAGGGAAAATCAGACATGTACTAAAAAAGAACAATTCTAGTGCTTTTGTAAAATTATCTTCTTGTTAAATCTTCATGTGGGCCTTTTCGTTTGGATGCAGTTTGTGGTGGGTGCATGCTGTTCGTCCATTAGAAATAACCAAGTTCATGTGTATTGCCTGTTCTTTATTTATAATAACTGATTAATTATATTAATAACATCACTTTTAAGAAGTGAGAGGATGTAACATGCCAGGATTTTCTCAGCTTCACATCCAACTGAATGCATAAACACTTATTTGCTTGAGAAAAAATATGAGATGGGCTACAGAGATAATGGCTGGTCCTTTAAAATGCTGTGAGGCTGAATCAGCTCTTCTTTTAAAAGTATGAAAAATAGAAAGATGTTCTAAGTAAAATCTAAGTTTTAGAAATGAAAAAAAAAAAATTTGGAGGCTTTTGGTTTTTTTTGTCAGTAGCTGCAGATGATTGTTCTGTTTATTGCCTTAGATGTTGATGTGTCTGTGCATATGTGTAATGATGCCAACAAACAATAACCTGTGTGGTTTTACTGGTTAGACAGCTATTTTAGAGATGAAAATCTTTATGCAACCTTGTCAAGACAAAGCATATGTATAAGTTAACCTAAAATAGTCTGATTTACACTCTTTTAAAATGCCAGTTCCCAGGTCCAGAGGAAAAAACTCCTCATTTATAAGCTTGTGCTTTAAAAAATACTTTCTCAAGTACAACATCTAGCAGTGTGAAATCCTCTACTCCTCACCAGCCGCTGTTCAGGTTATAACCTTTCAGTGAGTTTCTATGATGGCAATTTATAAAGGGAAAGGGTGTTGTGGGAGGAGGGAATGGAGGGGACTCAATCTTCTCAATAGCACTGGTGACCAGCATGGAATATATCCAGTCTCTCTCTGTCTCTCTCTGTCTCTCCTCCCTGTATTTTAAGATGATTTTGTTTTGATTTTAGGTCTGATAGAAAAAGCATGCGATTTTTATTTAACTTAAAAGAAGCCCTGTTTGAGTAATCTTTTAACTGCTCCCTCATTCAAATTAAATGTACAGTTAGAACCATCTACTTTTCTGTGCATTGTACTTTATAGTTTTGAGTTTTTATCCTTTGAAAGTACTATGTTGACATAAAAGTCATAAACTACGACTTTTCAAACCATTGCAGGGGTTTTGTTGCTACTTCTGAGAGAATCGAATCATAGCTAATCCTATTTAATATTGTGCTGTTCATATCTTTTTTCAGAATAACTTCTCTGTGTTAATATGCTGCTCTCTTTTTAATTTTCTTATGAATTAGGTAAAACCTGTGTGCAAAATAGTTCAAGGTACCATCTCCTGCTGCTGGAAAGGGGAAACTGCATTGGCTCAAATAATGTATAGAAGCCATCTGCATAGCTTAATTGAAATAATATTAGGTGATCTAAGAGATGGAAATTGTTCCTTTTCTTTAACTGTCTGAAATAAAACTAGGATGTAAACCAGCTGTCTTGGCCTATGGAAATCAAGGTTCTGCCAGTCTGTTTCTTTTCTTCATTTTCTACTTCTATCTTCCTTTATTATCTTTGTATCCCAAGGAGTCTTTCTTATTTTCTAACTGGTTTTGTCTGCAACAAGGGGCTGGGTTGGTGTGTTTAAATAGACTCTGGATAGAGTGAAAAATCTTTGATCTATGGCTATGACTGCTTCCAAATGATTTGCTTGCTGGGACTGGACACTGTCCATGCCCTTTCACTTCACTATCAGATAGGCACACAAAAAGGACTTGACATGCTACCAGATGCATAGTTAATCATTGCATTAGGTCTGTAAAGGGGACCATCCAGACTCAATTAGGTCTACCATTTTTAACTAGTGTTTGCTCTGTAGTTTGTTTGGAGTACAATATTAATTCTAACTGCCATTCTGTTTATCTAAAGGGCTTTAGCACAGTTCTGTGCTTTCATTTTCGAGGAGTCTTCTCTGCATTTGTGCTGTTTCGTTTTTATTTAGAGCACTGTATATTGGTTAAGATGTAAAAAATATTGCAGTGTAGCATATTACTGAAGTTTTAATGAAAAGAGTTTTTGTCTTTTTGTAATCCAGCAGTTTTGCTTTCTCTTTTCCAATTTCAAAAAGTGCATTTGAAATAACCTAAATGCAGCAGCTGGCATATATTGAGGCAGCATTCAGAAGTTAAAGCTTACAAGGGTATCTGGAGTTTTAGAACTCAATCTTAAATGCTGAAAACCAAACAACAGCATTTTTACTCTTGCTTATTTACTAAGAACTCATTCTTGTGTCTGGCACTGCATGGTTTTGTGCGAGAAGGATATTAAGGGCGCACGAGTTAAAAGGGTCCAGCTGCAGAGTAAAAAGCATTACTTAAATTATTGTTCTGAATCTTGCCTGGGATTTCTAGGACTAGCTTCTATATTTACATTAGTAGTTGTTAACTGTATGCATGGTATAAAGTCCACTGAAAATTCATAGACTTCTCAGAGTTTAAAAAAAAAATCAGTATTAACTACAATTCATCGATGTAGTCAGTCCTTTCATGGTGTGAGGGAGCTTGGGTGTTCAAATTGTATAAATTCTTTGGATCACTCGTGCTGTCTGCATGTTCTATTAATGCTTATTTGTGTATGGTAGGCCCATGGAAGCAGGAGCATAAAAGGACATTAAATAATTTTTGATTGAAAATTAATATATAAGAAATGAGTACTAATCAGAGATTTTGAAAATATTTCATTTGGTCTTAATATTTATTTATTTTGGAAGAAAGAAGGAGCAAGGCATTCAGCTACTGACCTTTTTAAAAAGTCTATATATATTTACAAAAATTGTTGTATTAAGCTTCAGAATATAGTTCAGCCTTTACTTTTGATCTGAGATTCCTTGCTTTAGTTCTTTGCTTCATGCTGTCATATCCTTTGGAGGAGGGCACATGCATTAAAATGTAACATTTATCATTTAGTTGTAGTCACAGGGATATTTAGAAGTTGCTAATGGACTTCCAAGATGCAGGATGTACAAGTGGATACTACTCAGAAGTGCCAGTTAGGGCTCTCTGGGGATTTTTAAATAATTTATGGCTACCTGCTGCTCCGAAATACAGGTGTGTGCCTATGTATTTTCCATTAATGTTTCGTATTGATGCATAAAAATTCTCAATAGAGAATAAACCTAATACAGGAGTCCTTTAGAGGCACAGGCAGGTGGCTTTTCCCCATCCATCATCTGTCCTGGAGGTTCATTCTGACTGGCATCTGCATGCCAGCACGCCTCCAAAGGGGAATTGTTTGTGTACTTTGGGGGCTTCCAGTGTGCGAACTTGAAAGAAAGTGGGGCTTGAAATGTGCAGTCATTTGTGAATTTATGTTTTATCTCCCTTCACTTGAAAATTTATGAGGAGAGTGACTTAGGGTGCTTGCGTTGTGTGTTCCAGGGCTTGCCCCCACTGATAACACCCTTGTTGGCGTGAAAGTGCAATGCAAATTATGACAGTTACAACCTTCTGTTTTGTTTAACCTGTCAGTGGATTTCCTGGCTCAGTGCTGAGGGCAATGGCGTGTTCAGCTAGTTCCATATTCACCTAAACTTAAAAGGTCAGGTTTCTACAGGCAAGCCTAGTCAAAGCCTAATTGATGAGGAGGGCAGGGGGACAGAATTTACTGTTCTGTTGGCTAGTTTCATATCGTTAGGTTGTCCTGAAAGCATCAGGCAGTCACAGCCCCTTTCATGTAAGTGCTGACCCTAGACAGGAGCTGACAATCAAAGGAGGCAGCCACAGGAACCGGTGCAAGTAGGCTATTGATTTTTCAGTTAGGTCTAAGTAGTTTGTAGTATGGGTAATGGGTGACAGAGGCAGGTATGTCATTATCAATGAGCTCCAGAAGAGTAGCGACAGCCCCCGCTCATATTTCCTTCAGCACTGACAGTAGGCGTCCTGCGCTGGTCAATAAATCGCCCAACCTTTTACTGACAAGTGACTTGGAGGTGGGGAGGGGGGAGTGAAAGAACTAAACTTGCCGTACTTGAACTTGACATGGATGCAGAGCAAGGATCTCGTCTGCGTTCCTGGCCCGTCAGGCGAGGAGCCGAGGAGAACGCGGGAACGCAACAATGGCAGCTGTGCGGCCACGGAAGGTTAACTTTATTTTGTGCCCTCTAGAAAGTCAGAGGTTTTCTCCAGTCGGGGTGAAATAGCTTAAAACACCAGCTTTCTGTATCAGCATGATCTGGTTCAGTAGTTAATTTAGGTTACCATGGCAGGGCTTTGTTTTTACTTTAGTATTGCTCTGCATTTAATCAAGGTTATACTGCAATAGCAGTACAACAATCACAGTCTGCCATTCAAAATCCACTTTTAATTCCTGGTTTCCTCTCCTTAAATTTCATATGTGGAGACTGTTTAAAGATATTGGAGGTTTCTTATAAATCCAAAGTGTTAGCAGTTCTGTTTCTCTTGTGACTACCAATGCTGTTTTGGGTCAGTAGTGGAGGACCAATACTTTAGGAAGCTGAATAAAGTTTTTATGGCTTGGATTTTACTACCTGTGGTTTCTGAATTTAATGGAGGTAGATCCAGATTTTAGCTTTACACTTAATTAAATTCTGAAAGATATTGGGAGAACATAAAAATTGTAATAAGTGGTGGTTTGTTGGTTTTGGTTTTTTTTTTTAAAGTATACCTGTATGGAAAATCAGTTAAATGAACTCATGCATCCTAATCTGAATTTCATGAAGTTTTCTAATATTGTTACTTTATTTGAGGGATGTAAGTTATCTGCATTTTTTCAGAAGTTGGAATTCAGTCAGGTTTTATGCTATGCACAGATGTTAACAAAATAGCATATGCTTATAATTAAAAAAATCTTTAGACAAATTGAAATAAAGCAGAAGAGTAAATGTTTTGAAAAACTTCCTTAAAATAACTCATTGCTATGGTATCTTGTTCAACAATGTTTGTAATGTTACACAGAGCAGGAATCTGAGACTGTGTGTGTTGAATGCTGCAAAGTATCATCTGTGACTGAAACTTTCATCTGCCTGCAGCAGCTAAAGCTGTTTTCTTCGTGGCTGACTCTAACTGCAAGGGCAATGTTGACACAGGCTCAAGAAGTGAGGTTGAAATTTATCACTGGATTATGAAATCCTTTAATAAATATTTATATAAGCTAAAAACCTGAGTACCTGTATATTTGGAGCAGTTATGAAATTAATTAGTTGTAAAAATCTGTTTAGATATTACATTTACCTTTTTCCCCTTTTGAACAAGCTTTGGAAGAGGGAGTGGCTAGCTGTCTTGCAGAGGAAAACAAAATTATTTAGTTGGATCAAAAGTGTGCCAGGTTGTTTGAGTCCCTCCATGTTGAATGGGAGTTTTTCTTCTGTCAGTTGTTTTCTTTATCCTGCAGGGCATTTTTTTTTCCTCTTTTTTTGTTAAACTAGGTAAAAAGTACAGCCATGCAGTCTGAATCTTACCTTTTCTTATAAACCAGACTCCTTTACTGTATTTTAAGTGTTGCTGGCATGCTGTGTTATTGCAGAAATGTAAAAAAGGAGCTGTAGAAAGGCGACAAATTAAATTTTCATGAAAGAACCCCCTAATCAGCAGTGACAGGGTAAGAGAAAGATGATTGCCACTTGGTCATTGTGGAGAGGCACTTAGACTTGGTGTCAGGGCTTGTGTTAATGATGACTAATGTCTTTCTTGGAGAAAACGCATGCTCAAACCTGCCACAGTCCAGAAAAAGAGTGGGGGAATATTAAGGAAAGAGGCTGTGAATCCTAAACCAAAAGCTTAGGTCTTCAGATGACAAGGCACGGCTATGGAACTGTTCTTGTTGCAGTCTTTAGGCAAATAAAATAATAATAGTAATGATAATATTAAAAAAATGTATGTAGACATATATTCTTGGGGTCTATGTGGTGTCTGCTGCTCTAATTAGAAAGGGAGGTGGTGATGACACAAATGTGTAAGTACTGGTCAGAAATAAACAGTCGCATTTACTTCTCTTAACAAAGCTTGCTTTTCTAGAAGAACAAAAGCTGCTGCAATGTATTCTTACCTTAGCACAGCTCTCTGTTCTGAATAAACCCTCCATAGCCAAATGTAAAATGACTCAAAAGACCT
Source organism: Turdus rufiventris (assembly GCA_013186435.1). Lineage (NCBI taxonomy): Eukaryota > Metazoa > Chordata > Aves > Passeriformes > Turdidae > Turdus > Turdus rufiventris. Next base: position 8,779,804 of record PYHW01010582.1, on the reverse strand, counting down.
TTTTCAAATCTTCAGGTTTTTAGGTGTATTGGCAAAAAAGAGGTGGCACGTGTCATTCCTTCAGCTTTTCCCAAAGTGAGACCTTTCAGAAGGGCATTTGCAATGCTTGTCATATTTTTTCATATACATCTTATTGGCCTGACAAGTCTAGAGGACCATGAGAAAACAGATGTCATTGCATTCAGACAACACTAATTACTCTGGGATTTTTGCAGCCTCAGTGCCTGCGTGTAGCTGTCGATTATGGCTGTTTATGTGGCCCATCATGGCTACGCCGTGCACATTCAGATGGTGCCACCAGCCTTTGTGCTCCCTGTTATCACACAGTGAGACAGAAAAATCAACAACAAGCATCTCAAGGAGGAAATGCCTTAATGGGAGACTTCTACATGCATTTTGCTAAAGATGGCATTCACAGTCCTTATTAGATTTAAGTGTTTTAGCATCTGTTTGCTGACTGGAGTGCAGCGGTGGCTGTCAGTGTTCACCGCAGTTCTTTATGTGGCAGGCTTTCGTTTTCTGCAATTGCAGAAACACTACCTGAAAAATGCTGATTGACCCAGCAGTTGTCAGAAATTTCCTGCCTCTAACCTTTGTACCAAACAGAGATTTTTCTCAGTCACAGCTGACGTTAGAAACCGGCAGCCTTATTTTATTCTCTTACCAGCCGCGTTGTTGGTGCTGGCTCGGTTGAATTTTCTTCGCCACTCTGTCGTTTCAGTCTCTTTTCCCTCTGCAGCAAGAGCTGCTGCAGGATTGTGAGTGCAAAGTTCAAGCAGTGGTCACGCCATGGCCTCACTTTGTGCGCTATCTTGGATTTTGGTGCGCGTTTTATAAGCAGAACAACCGATGTTAATCACAGATTGGAAAATGAAAGCTCCAATAATGTAACTTCACATGCTGATGAAGCAGAAATAGAAGCAGCTTTATCAAAGATGTATGATGAGATAAAACTGCAGTCTCTGCTGTACAGTTATAGTAATTATGACTAATGAACCGTCCAGTCTGGATGAAATGGCATGCCCACAGGGACTGTGGCCAATCAGTTGTGACTTATGCAAGCTGAACAAAACATTGATGGTGTTCCAGATTCCCTGTAAGAACAGGAAGTGTGGTCTTTGTTTGGAACGTCAGCTTTGTCGAGTTATTTTCAAGCAGTTCAGGAATAAATGGCATTAGTAAATAAAATCTTAAGGGTTAAGGTTTGTTGGGTTTTAAAATGGGCATAAAGGATTAAAATTCACCATGTCAAATATGCCTGAATAAAACCCCCTGTGAGGATGGCACATATACTGCAAATACACTTCAAACTTGTTCTATCACCTTGCTGATGGGAGTCACATATTACATTGTAATAGCTGAGTACAATGAAAGCCAAAGATACAAAACCTGTGAATTCAGGCTTGTATCTATTCAGGTTTACTGTGGTGATTTTGGGTTTTAACAAATTTGCTTGAGACCTGATACTTTCATTTTAATTTTGAAGCACACTGCATTTCAAGCCAGCCATAATTTGTAAGTGGGAGAAGACAGGTGTAGAGCCTGAAAGAGAATTTCTTGTAGTAAGAAGGTTAATTCACAGAAGCAACGTACAGTGGAGCTTCAGTAAGTTTTGACACAGTGTAGACTAGCAGAGTAATAATTTTAAATCAGTTTGTTTTTATGAAAATACTGTGGGTAGCTGTAAAAAAAAAAAAAGAAAAAAAATTACCCAAATTCTGAGTACTGAAATGCAGGTTATGTGGAGACTTCTGAATTTAATTGAATGATAATAGCAGAGCACAAAAATACTTTTCTAAATGTAATTTTGTGCTAAATTGTTTAGGCCCAGTCTGGAAGCAGGTGTGGATCAGCAAATGTTTGAAGGATTTGGGATAAAATTATCAATATATTAGAGATGTTAGTGATACATTACAATCAGTTTAGCCTTTTGACTGAACCCTTCCAGAAAGCTACAAAGAAAAAAATATTCCAAAAATAAGTTACAAACAAATGTAAAAGTAAGAAACCTCTTTCCACCCACTTATCCACCCCTGAAACCATTTAGAACAAAATTAAAGCATCATTTAACAAAAAGTGTACATTAGACTGTTGTGCTGTTTAACAATGATTTGCCCATTCACACCAGACATCTCAAATACTTTAACACTTCTGTTATTTCTATTTTGAAAGTGTACAGAGGTACTTCAAGGGGGCTACAAAGAATCAGAATCCTTTTCTTTAGTCTCTTGCAGCAAAACATATTGCATCAAATGTTAAAATATGTGGTACAGTTCAGAGTATAATGTTAAGATAAAGAATGCTGATAAGTAAATTCTGAAAATGACTGCATTTTGGCTCTGATAAATAATTAAGGGTAAGATCTTTTGGAGACTGTGGCACACTTAAGTATGAGTCTCTTCCACAATGTCATTTCAGAATCAATAGCATGCAGTGCATTATGTACATTATCTAATTTTACTGCACAGAAAGTTGCATTATGATCACTTTAAAGATTGTATCAGGCTTGTGCCAGTGAGGGCAGGGCTGAATTTGTTAGAGGATGTACAAATGTACAAAATTAATCCTCATTCTTCCAAAAAGTTATTTTAAAGTAATGGATTTAAATACATAGTGATTGTGTATGTGTGTGTGCGCATATTGTACAGTATTTGGAAGAAATTTTCATATATATTAAGATGAAGTTGAAACTTTTCAGATTGTGAATTTTAGGAGTGTACAACTCTGTCATTTTGTTATGAAATCACTGGTAAAATTCATATAAAATTATGCTAGCATGGATCAGCTTATTTATGTATTTAGGGCATCTGTTGCTATCCCTTTGTTATCTTTTATAGATCTGAATGCATTATTGGTGCTTCTGTGTAAAATACCACACGGGCTTGTAGCTACTTGGAACTTGTATAAATGATGCAAATAAAAATTGAGGAGCATAGGATCTCAAGGACTGAATTTTATCTTCCTGTTGCTATGTGTATTTGTGTACATACATAAGATATCTTGTATGTTGTTGTATTTGGGAGCATCTTTTTATGTGAGAGGGGCTGTGTTTGGGATTCCAGAATTAGAACTGTTGCTGATTTTTCCCTTAGAGTTGGTTTGCTTATGACTGTAGGTATAAATCAATCTTCTGGTTTGGGAGACAGATTAAAATAGGAAATTACTCTTCAGTGCAGGTAACTTAGAATTCAGTGCAAGTGAGAGCAGCTGCGTGGCTGCTTTAACTTTTGCTGGCTTTTGTAGTGACTATTGCAAAACACAGTAGGTCTGGCCAGCTTGGCCTGCTTACCTTATCCATCCCAGAAATATCCCTGATTAGTCTCATGCTTGGGGCAGGTGGAGGAAAAGCTGGTGAAAGTGTTGGCTTTGTCTAAGATTTTCCTTGTATCCAAGTGCCTTCAGTTGCCCATTTAGGGCAGTCTTGTCTTATTTGTGAAGTTCTGGCAATCAGAGGAAACCTTGAAAGGATCAGAGATCTGTCCCCTGTTACTCTTGGTCTGGCTTCTAATCTTACCTGTGCTGATCTAAATCCACAATAATTAATTTAACTGATTTCTATGACACTGTTAGAAAAACAAAGACGATCCCAGCAGAGTCAGGAAGAAACTATTTTCTTACCATGTAAATTCTGAGATTTTTTTTTGTTGTTGCTAGTCCTGGAATCAAAGTCAAAATTTCAATAAAATGTACGTAAACTGGTGGTATTAAGGAAAAAAAAAAAAAAGTAAAGTTAAAGATTTCTTTTTTTATTATTTGACCTGTATCAGTCACCTAGCACTTTTGGAGGGGATGATAATAATAGAAAGCAATAATCACTAGCCTCTAAAATGTAACTGAACAGTCAAAACCATTCCAAAAGCATTTTTGGAAGCCAAATGCTCATTGGTTTGAAAACATAAACTTTCATTCTTTTTCAGAGTGGATTTGAAACCTTTCCTTCACACAGTGTTGGGTTTGTTTAATAAAATAACCAGTAATATTTGTCAGTGGTAATTTCTACTTGAGTTCATATACAAAAAATTGCTATAAAATTCCATCAGTGAATGGATATGTATATATAAATAAAAATAAATGAAAATTGAATTTCAGATATTTTTTACTCTCTCTACACTTTAGCACTTGTATGTTGTGTCAAAGATATTTGTTTTTCAAGGGCATCTGCCAAGCTACTTGCAGATACTTTCCTGTTGTTTGGTGGAGTCTGGATTCTAGATATTTTTGTTGTTTTGCCTCCTAGCTATCATTATTTTAAAGTATAGTGTTTAAACTTATTTTTTTTTTATTTCTCTTTCATTTGAAACAAATGCTAAGATAACATGTTCTCTGTTGCTTGCTCAAGAATCCTAAACTAATAAAGTAAATATCACGCCTGGTGTATAGTATTAATCTTTCAGAAGTTTGTCCTGTGCTGGAGAAGATAAATAATTAGAGATAGGTAAGAGGTGAAAGATGTGTAGGTGTAAATAACCTGCAGATTTAAACATGCTGCATGGCAACTCTAGGTCTCTTTTGAGGTAGTCATGAAAACTTAAATTGTGTGCCTCATATATTTAAGGCCAGTGAGCCTATATGATTTTATTAATGTGCTATAAATCCTATATTCACGAGCAGTGTTTACTACTGTGCAGTATATTTAGAAGAAAATTTATGCCTCACTGTAGAAGGAAGGTAGGCTAGTGAAAAAAATGCAAGGGTGGATCTCAAACATTTATCCAAATCTGACAAGTATTTGAAAGGAATTTACTCCTGTAAATTTCTGCTGGGAGCAAATGGTACTCATACTAGCCTCAATTTTAATAAAATCCATAAATACTTATTTATGCATACACAAGTGGAGCCATGGACATGTCTTCTGTCATTGTCTTGACACAGGAACTTTGTGTGTGTTCACATATGGCACATTCTGGATCATAGGATAAGCTTTTAATTCAGTTTTAAAGCAGAGCATTCTTCAGTTTAGAATAGTATCCAAACACCTTACTGGAGACCCTGAAGGAATAGTAATTTTCTTTGTGAGGCATGTCTTGGTAATTTTTGGCCACATCATTCCCTTCCTATCCCATTTTTTCTGGAGCAGCATTCCCTAGGAAAAATGACTGGATTGTTACACTAACTCAGTGTGTGAATTAGGATGAGCTACAGAAATTTGAGACAGGTCATTTTCCACAGAGAAGACTGATTTGATCATTTTTTGGTGAACTACTTGTGTTTTCCTTCATTATAATATCTAGGAAAACTTTCTGGTCTCTAGGGAATGACAGGAAGTTGCTGCAGCTGTGATTGACTCCAGTAGGGAAGCTGCCTCCATGGAAGTTACTTGCCTAATGCTGTTGAAAGGGCAGTGATTATGTCACCAAGGAGGCATTTTTTATTTGTGTGGGTGCATTGTAGGTTGCACAGAAAAATACAGTTAATGTACCATGTGTAACCTTCCATGCTCCTTAAGCTTGCACTCCCACCTTGCAGTGGTTAAAATATTAGTCAGCAGTACAAAACAGGTATTCTCAATGCCTTAAGAGCTGTTTAAAGGTTTTTTTAAATTGTTCTTTATGCTTTTATACTCTTCACAATTAATTATCAGGTTTTTATGCTATTAAAAAAAAGGCATGTATACTTTGCTATGCAGTTTTCAATTGTATGAGGCAATAAAAGCATTCCTCATGATGGAGAGGTGCACAGAACAATTCAAGAAATGATTTTGGAATATGTGACAATTCTACAGTTTGACATACTTTGTTATCACTGAACTTACTCTTGTATATATGTGGTTATATAATTAGTTTCTTAATGTGTAGCATTAGCAGTTATTTCTCTAATTATTATTGTGAGTATTTAATCTAAATACTCAGTAATGAGAGGTCTGTTACAGCTTTTTTATAGAATATTGGGTTTTTTTGTCCTTACTGCAACCTTCAGAAAATGTATTTGTTAGGATGGAAAGTTGCTACACCAGGTGAGGAAGAAATGAGTGGGACATACCAAGTTGTTTGGAGTACTCTGCTTCATGTGACATTAGGTCTGGGGTAGTAAAATTCAATGTACAGATACATGCTGCCTCAGGTACCATGGAACAAGTTTGGTGGGAGCTGCTGTGAGCCTGCCCTCCCTGCTCTGACTGACATTGTTTGGAGCTCTGCAGTGCACACAGAGTGGCTGTTCCACTTGTAAAAAGAGCCCCCTGCTCTAGCAGAGCCAGTTTTCAGCTGCTTGAGCTCCCTGAAATAGTTTTCTGTCTGTCATTCTCCAGTATTTGTGCTAGTGGAAGAAATGTTTGGGGTAGCAGGGAGTGTGGGACTGCAGCAGCCTGGATTTCTGTTTGCTTAAGTAGCTGTGGAAGCGATGCTCTCAGCCTGCTTTTCACAAGCCTTGCTCTCTTGTGCATCCTCTGGATTGTAGGAAGTGGTACAGGTTTTTCACCTGAAATGGTAACACCATCTTTCCCTCAGGCATTTCATAGACATGAGATTTTGGATATAATTTTTTTTTAAATTGGCTCGTGTTACAAACGACAATGAGAATCTTTCGTGTTTGGATGAAAGCAAAATGCTCTGCCGTTTTGCTGCATTCCTCTTAGTCCTTCTGAGTTATTAAAAGATTGTTCTTCTTCCTTTGACCCCTCTGACACAAGCTTTCAACCCCTGCAGCTTTTTGGACACGTGTTCTGTCACCCTTTGGATACTCTGAAGAACATGGAGGAGAATTGAGGCATGCACTAATGTGCCCTAGTACCCTAGTTTACAGATTTATTATGCTCCTGGGAGAGCAATGCCTTGATGTATCCTATTATCTTGAAAGCATCCTTAACTCAATCCAGGCTAGGATAAAACAGAAATAAAAACATTTCTTTACAACTTTCAGGATGGAAAATGCACTTAAGTGCATTTATAAAAAGGTAGAAGTGAAATAATAAAATAGAAGATCTCTCTTGCAGAGAGATTAAGCTAGGAAGATTCTCTCTCATGGACACAGTCTCTTGGTTGACTGTGGCTTGAGGCATAGGGAATGAAAAAAAGGAATAAAAATTATTACATTATATGCATATGTCAGGAGATCATCTCCAGCAAGCCACCTAGATCCATAGAAGGAAACCTGCAGATTGAAGAAATGCCTTCCAGTGACCTGGAGTAACCAAGACAAATCTTTGGCATGCAGTAAAGTGGTGGAAAGCACATTTGGAGCCCCAGGACTCTTGAATAAATTTCATAACTGGATTTGGTGGACATGGGAATGAATCCTTTCAAGCTGGATTGCTGGTGCAATATGGATGTTATACAGCAGGGACTGACAGCGTATGTGAGATGTCTGTGGCTAAAGAGCACATGAGCTGCTGGAACAACAGCTCAGTTTGCTATCAGATGGTTCCTTTGGTATAAATACACAGGTTGAAAGCAAAGATGATTTCCTACAGGGTACCGTACTTCATTCTGGGTAGGAGGTGAACATTTGATTGTCCCCCAGGGATGTCTTTGGCATGAAGCCTGGTGAGTAAGAGTGATACACAGATTCATTGTATGAGCTTCAGTGGCAAGAGACTTTGCTGTCACAGCCCAGAGGCTGTCCTGTGCCTGCTTTGGTCCATATTTAGTCTTAGGAAATGTTGGCACTGCGAGAATGAACATTTTCCTTGGGCATCCTCAATGTCTTCATTCACAGGTAATAAAGTGTGGGCTAGAGGGGGCATGAAGAGGTTGGGGATCTATTTGCACTCCAATGCTCAGCACTGCGTATTTGCTTTGTGGATATTTAAAACAGGTGTTC